>ML793451.1:863832-894580 GCA_009831015.1 Picea engelmannii | reverse complement strand
TTAAATATAAGATAATATTATAAATAAGAAAGGATAAAATAATAAATAAAGGGGATAAGGAACATGAATAATGGGATAAGGGGCATTAACTACGAAAGGATAAGATAATTAATGAATGGAGAAGGAAAGTAATGAAGGAGGGGGAAGTTGGTAAAGGGACAATATGACGGGGAGAGCCTTACGGTGGAAGCCATTCCTTGGGGGAAGGGGATTACCATTCTACAGGGAATTTTTGGAGGTTTCTCTCAGATTTGCACAAGAGTTGAGTTCTATAGTCGGATTGGATCAGTATAGGCACCGGTTTGTTGGAGGTTTTGGGCATGGGGGCTAGGATATCCATATGGTATCCTGGAGCTAGGAAGTTGTCCTAGCTAGCATGGTGGAACAAGGTTCTGGGCAGTGTTGGATCTGGTTCATCACGAATGACTAGAGCAACGGAGGAATTAGCATCAGACCAAGGTAATTCAAAAATTTTGTATTTGTTTTATTCTGCTATAAAATTTTATTATCCATTGATCAATTTAAAATGTGTATGTGCGCAATTAAAATGAATTATTGAATTTTTCGAAATCAAGTAGCGTTTATTGTTTTGTTTGTAGAAATAATTGATGTTAAATTATTTTGGTTTTTACACACTAAATATGATTTATGACTTGATAATAAAGGGCGAAGGTTATTTTAATATATTTATGGAAACAATTATTATTGCATATAGCTTACTTTACCTATAAAAATATAAATCAATTGATTTGAAGCATGGTTAAATAAGAACAAACAATAACACCACGATCTATTCTCCTGAAAAAAAAATTAATGGATGTTGGAAAGCTTACTTAGGCCTTGAGAGAATTTGAGAAGAACTATAAAGTTAGAAAATATTTTGTTTTTAGTTTGATATTATTAGTGTTATTTCCAATGCAACTTATTTTTTACACATGATCTAATAGTTTAGTGTGTGTGGTTAGGGTTGTAGATTTATTTTTTTCCTTAAAGTGGAATGAAGATGGAGTGCATTCCATGGAATTTGCTAGCTCTCTATGTCTTTCATACAGAAATTAGAGGGACAATTTTCTTCTCCCATAAATCTATTGAATATTATAATCTCTTTTTCTATTGTTTAAATTGAAATGGATTCAACTTGTTGAGAAATCCATTAGACACTAGAATTGTACAAAATTAACCACTCAAATCTACAAACTCAAAAATTTCATCCTTTAAACATTATTTAGATTACCATATTATAGGAAGATGCACCACAACTTAAATGAATAGCAATGTAAAGCATTGGCCCATTAGGTTGGGCACATGATCGACTAAGGGGATTTATCTGTAGCAATGTAAAGCATTGGCCCATTAGGTTGGTCACATGATCGATTAAGGGGATCTGTCCATGGGGCCTGGTTTAGCGACCTGATTATTGTTTGTTGGTGTTTGTGAGCCATTATTTATTGCAAGCCACTCTCCCTTAAGTTTCAATCAAATGGTTCTCAAAGAATGTTTCGCTTGGATATACAAAGAACGAATGGACGAGGATTGATTACGTGACAAGACGCCAAATATCCATGAATCTTTGATGGGGGAAGAGATCAAATCAAGATCTCTTAATTTTAAGAGGCCTTTTTTGAAATACTAGTCTTTGAAAAATCTTGGCTACTTACTTGGACTCAAGTCCGGCCTTGCAACATATGATATCTAAGCATCCTTGAGATGAGCCATGCTATTGCACAAAGGTTATTTCAACTTAGTATGCATTTATTAAAGTAAGTTTATTTCAACTTAGCATGATATTCCATTTATTAAATTTTTTGAGCAAGGTTTTTTGGTTTGTTATATATATATATATATATATATATATATATATATATATAATTAATTAATTAATTAATTAATTAATTTAATTAAATTAAACTGTGAAAATTTATAATTTTATTTGATATTGTCCCCGAGGTGTAGGACAGTCAGTGTCAGAGTGTGTTGTTAAGCCACTCCGTGTTGTTAAAGTCACTGGTTCGAAACCTGTGGGGACAAAAAATCCAACCATGTTAAAGGTTGGTGTGGCTCAGGCCAGGTGCGATCCTCGGGTGATTTTGATGGCTTAGATGCCCCTGAGTCAAGGTTTCTCAAGCCACATGTTAATCGTGTAACCAACAGGTCTTGCACAAATTAACAAACAAAAAAAATAAGTTTATTTCATATCATGTAAATGCGGTCTATCGGAATGCGAATATCATTAATAGTACATTGTTTGAGTTATATTAAATTAGCATTGCACAAATATAGATTTTGTGTTTTTTTTTCTCAGTTGATAAAATGGTGAATCAAAGACTATTGAGCTCTTAACTCTTCATAATTATCACATATTAAAGCTCAAGATGCAATAGTTATTTAAATTTAAAAGGCTTTGTAAATGTTAATCAATCAACATTTACAAAGGAAATTGAAAATTTTTCCTACTGGAATAAACTTTATGAAGCCATGGGTCTACATGTTTGAGATAGTTTAAGTTGACAAAAATTGACTTCCTTATTTAGTAAACTCAAATAATTTTGGATCCTATAGTTGGCATTGCTTATACATGATGAAAACTTATCCATCCAATATTATATTTCTATGGAGAAACCAAATCAAATGAAAAGAGCATCTTTTTTTATTTTATCCATGCTAAAATATCATTTTCACTTATTTTCTTCTACTTTTTATCTTACTATGGATGCACTATGACATGAGTTAAAAATTCCCTCTTTTAAGGCTTGATTCGAGAATTTTACTAGGAAACAACCTAATACTATGCAATTAAATGCTCTTTTTGGCTTTAAGAATGAGGCTCTTGTGGCTCATAACTCTAAAGGTAAGCATAGAACATTGTATATAAAAAAGAAATATTGTGCTCAAGATGGTGAGTATGCCTTAAAGCCTCCAATGAAAGAAAAAAAATTCTTGTGTCTTCAATGTTTGGTGAGTATTCCTCCAAGTCAAGGAAGAAGTCAAGTGAATCCTAATGTTGAATCCAAATGATAATTGAAACTATAAGCTTTGAATAAATACATGCAACAACACAAAATTTTAGTGGGAAAACCTTCTTCGTGGAAAAGGGTATGCTTTATCTAATCAATATTTATATGTCTGTTTTGATAGATTTTGGTCCATCACACCATATGACTCATTCTCTTGAGTTGTTTTCTTCCACATCTAATTGTAGCATTTCAAAGATGTCAATTGGAAACTCTACATAACTTGATGTTTTAAGATTCAAACTCTTCAATTAGATGATGGGTGCATCAAGAATGTCCTCCTTCTTCCCAACATCTCTAGCAATCTACTTTATATTTATTATACCTATCATTTTTGTGATGGGAAAACAATATAGTTTTCTCCAAGTGTAGTTATTGAAAAACTACAAAATCACATCATTGTTTCCTCTAGAAGAGTTGATCATAGTTCTTGACTATACAAGTTTGGTTATTTTGATCCTTCCTCTAGCTCCTCTTTTATTTAAGTTTGGCATAAAATATTTGGATATACAAACTACATGTATTTGCAACAATTAAGCATACAAAATTTGGTGCTTGGTTTCTCTAAATTTTCTTATACTGGTGGAGTTTTTCCATGTTATGCTCCTGGAAATAATATCAATATCCTTTTACTAAAGGAAATGTGCTTTGTTATATGGAACCTCTTGAGTTGGTACATAGTGATCTCATGTCATTTATGACTTGTTCATTTTCAAGGGCCAAGTATGGGCTCATGTTTATTAATGAATTCTAATGTCACTCTTGGGTGTGCTTTCTTTAGTACAAGAGTGAATTATTTTATACATTTAATACATTCAAATATTGTTTTGAGAAACAATCATTTTTTTCTATCAAGAAATTATGCATATAAAATGGGGGGAGTATGTCAATTAGGAATTCAAATATTTTTGTAGATAACATGACATTTAGCATTTACACCTCTAAGAAAAATTACATTGATGAAAGAATAAAATAGAAATTGAAAGATAGAAAACTAAATGATTTCAATCCAAGAGCATGACAACTTATTTATAAGTAGTGAATTGTGTCAATTACATTTAGAAAAAATTGCTTCATATGGTAGTGTTGCCTCATGTTAATCCTAATGTCTCTACCTTTAGAGTATTTGGTAGTCTATCATGGACCTTAGATGAACAAATTAAAGAGCCAACCATTGATATATGTTGGTTAGGAATATAGGTTATTTTATTTTGTTTCATAAGATTTATTGTTTCAAAGGGTTTCTCATTTTGATGATAGCTCCATATCAACACTATCTCGTTCCCCTCCCATAGATTATCATACTAACAATGGTGTCAATTATTTTGAAAATTTTTCTTTTGTAGAACATGAAGATGATGAACATTTTGAAGATCAAAATAAACCAAGATAAAATTTTCCATCAACACCAATAGAACATGAGAAACCTAAATAGGAATAACTTGATCAAGAGCATTATTTGAAGAGGAAATTTTGTAAGAAAAAGAGGCCTACCAAGTGTGGATATGAGCCAACTCATTTTAGCTATTTTTCCTCTAAAAATGACCGTACTAAATAACAAACCACTAGTGTCTTATTTATAGGTCATGTCATTTCAAATGATCCAAAACAATTTCATGATGTTGTTAGGATACCTAAATGGGATGCTACCATGATAGAGGAGTATTACTTTCCTGATAAAAAAAACACACATGGGATCTTTTTCGTCTTTCTAAGGAACCAAATTATGTTCACTATAAATGGGTATACATAACCAAATATTTAGTATATGGATTTGTTTACAAGCATAATATGCATCCTATGGCCAAGGCATTTACATAGGTTGTGTTGATGATTACAATTGCTAAGACATTCTACAGGACACAAACTTGAGAGAGAGCCCTTGAGAGGGGTGTGTGGTTCCTATCTGAGATAGAGCAGGAACATAGAGATGGACTCCTCCTTACAGAGAGTTGATAAGAAATCCATATGATTGTCCTATGTAACATAACGAGAAAGGATATATGCAAAGTTGGGCATTCCTTTGGCCAAGCACAAGGTGAACCTGTGAAATCCCGAACTGTTGGGTGCATCATCATGATATAGAAATGAAGATGATGTATTAGCATCCGCTGAGAATATATTTTATGAGAAACTATAGATGACTCTCATGTGTAATCGAGTGGGAAAGACGATCTATTTAGTGGACATGCCTGTGGATGAGAACAGGTGAACATGATCTTAGTGGCTGAGCACTAGTGAAGAAGTGGTTCTTATGTTTAATGCAGTGAGCCAAAGATATAGACATCCCTATGGATCTGCCCCTAGTTCGTGAGAGCTAGTGGGTGTATGAGATCCCTTGATATATTTTTCAAGAGTCACACCTCCATGTAACCCTAATTGTAATGTAAAGGGTACAAGTCGGCCCCACCTTAGTGTAATTGATAATTAATATAAAAGATAATTAATCTTGTTAATATTAATTATTTTATGAGATAGAGAGGTCGGCCCTATTGTTCCAATAGACACTTATGTTGACAGGTCAAGTCTAATATAAGTAAAGGTAAATTCCCCATTGAGGAATCATATCTTTCATGTGAGTTTAGAAATTTCAGAAAGTACATTTACTTGGGAAAAGTGTGCACCTCTCTTGGGTGTTATTCTTCTAGGGTTTGGAAACACCCTCTTGTCTGCTATGTTTTCTTGGTGCTCAAGGTATTTCTCTTGAAGAATATATCAAAGTATTTGGCTAGGTTTTATTCCATTGTTGAGAAGTGCTTATGAGGATACTTCTTGTGTTCTTATGCATGGTGTTTCTTCATGTGATCTTGGTTGTTGTAACATTATTGGTTATGGTTAAGTTAAAAGATAAAATTAAATAAAGTTCATGCTTAGCCTTGTCTATTTAAAAATCAACATAGTTTCAGAGCATAGGTCTTGAAGAATCCATTGCACAAGAATCTATGAGTCTCCTCTCTTTTCTGCAGAATAGTACGACCCTCCTAGGGTTTCCAGAAACTTTGTACGTCCCTCTTTTATGAGATTTTTCAACCCTTAATACTTGAAAGTTGGGGATAATTTTGGTATAGGAGAATACAACATCCCCCAGCGTACCTCAAGAGACTCTTAGAGTGAAATTTTTAGCATTTTAAAATTTTGTAGCTAGGGTTTCTAGGGTTTCGCTAATTTCTATATAAATTTCAAAATTAGGGTTTCTGCAACTCATTGAAGGAGCACTTCAACACACGAGTGTTCTCCTATATTTAAAAGGATTATTTTTGGAAGTCACAAGTCCAAAAAAACCTAAAAGTGATAGCCTAACCTAGCTTGTAGGTTTTCTAGCCCAATTGACAAGGGTTTGTGAAGAATCTAAAACTATGATCAACATAAATATGATGGAAGATAAGCTTCATGGATCAAGAAACTTCAAGTTCCTGGAATACAAGAACTCAGAGGAAGGATTATTGTGGGTGATACTAAAGGTTGACACTATGAATATCCTATTCATCAAGATGTCAAGAGGACAAAGATCAACCAACTGTCATTGGAGAAATCATATGATCACCCTCACATATGCACTTTTTTATATATTATTCGTATCATTGTCTTGAGGGAAATTGCAGGAGGAAGGAACCTTTTTTTGATGTCATGAATCTAGAGGGATATCAGTGCATTCAGAGGAACAACACACTAGAAGTGAAGACACGAGGTTTGATTGTTGTAATTTTCATTCCTCTAAACCAATATTTCTAAAGTTTTCTACATTACAAGTAGGTGTTGTAGTTGTGACAACAGTCCTTAAATTGTTTTGATTCTATATATGTACTCATTATTATCCTTTAGGAGATATTCTTGTTTTGGTTCCTCTTGTTTTCTTACATTCGAGAAACATTAACAAAAAAGGAAGTTGTTTATCCTTCAGAGGGAGTCACTTGACTCAGAGGGAGTCAAAAATATTTGAGAAAGAGGAAGAATAGAACCTTCATTGAGGCAACCAATGCAATAATGCATGATAAAAATCTCTCTATGATTCTATGGACAAAATCATGCATGGCATAGTATATGTTCAGAACAAGAGCCTTCACCAGACTTTGAGAAACATAACTCCAAAAGAAGCCTTCACCATAGTGAAGCCTGATATTGAACACTTCAGGATATTTGGGTGCCCAGTGTATTTTCATGTACCCAAAGAGAATAAGTCCAAGATAGACCCTTTAGGAAGAAATGATACATTTATGGGATACCAGTGAATCTTCGAAGACATTCCAGATCGACATCCTTGGTCAGAGACAGATTGAGACAAGCATAAATGTTTTCCTTAAAGAAGATATAGCCTTTGAAATATCCAGAGAATCTTAGATGGACATTGACAGTGAGACAATACCTTCTCCCCCTTCAGCAGTTTAGAGAGAGACAAAAATTATTCTAGATGATCTAGTTTCTCCAGTTTATATGTTCATAGATATTATTGTAGGGAATAAAATTCCTACCTTGGCTCACTTTGCAAGAGGCAGAAAAAAACACAATCCTCTCAAGGCACATCCCAAGAAATAAAATATATTTTCAAGCTATCCTTGACTTATGCGCCACTTCATTGATTCTGAGCCTCCCTAACTTAGAGAAACAACATGAGAACGGGTATGGCAAGATTCCATAATAGAATAATACCAATATATCTTAAAGATTGATGTATAAGATATTGTTCAGGGAATAGAAGGGAAGTATGTGACGACTTTCGAGTGGATCTAAGATCAAGCATGCAGTTGATGGAAGTGTCGAGAAGTACAAAGTGAGATATATAGCCATATGATTCTCATAAACAAAGGGATTTTTCTATGATGAGACACTTTATTCAGTAAGCCCGATACAATTCCATATGTAATAGCATCCATGAGTTGGAAACTATATCACATGGATATGTTCTTGATGAGTTTTGGTTTTCAACAAGAGTGTTGCTAATCCAAACCTATATTACTATAGTGTTGGTAACGAGAGCCTGATTTTGATGACTTATTCAGAAATCCTTATTGTTGGATACAAGTAAGATTTAAACTCTGACTTCGAGATGAAGGATCTAAGTATGATGCACTACTTCTTGGGACAAGAAGTATGACATAGGATTGATGATATTCTCCTCACTCAAGGAAAATATATAGTGGGAATATTAAAGAAGTTCCATATGACAGAATGAAAATCCACAGTGATGGATTTGAATAAAAATATTGATTATGATTCAGACGAGACTGATCCAGAGCTGATTGGATCACAGATGTATCTGTTTAACAATAGAATTGATTCATGCTATGCAATTAATGTACTTAGTCATTCCATTAGTCAATCGATACAAAATCACTGGACAACAACAAAACATGTATTGAGATATATATGAGGCACATTTGGATATGGCCTGAGATATGCATCTAGTGTGAACTTGAGTTTGCAGTATATGCTGATACATATTGAGAAGAAAGTATAGTGGACCGAAAGAGAACATTTGGTTGTTCTTTTACCATGAATTTTTCCATGGTTTCCTGGTCCAGCAGGAAACAAATGTCCGTGGCCTTGAAAACCACAAAAGTAGAGTATGTATCATTGAGTGTGCGAAGCAGTGCAACTCCATAATATTTTTAAATATTTACTTGATAATGACATGGATTCTATGATGATAACCCGAGTTGTATGCAAATATATTTTAGAACCCATTGTTTCATGATAGATCGAAACACATTGAGATAAAATATAATTATATGAGAGACATCATGTAGAGGAAAATAATACACATCCAGTACCTTCTGACACATGAGAAGATTGCATACATATTCACAAAATTATCTGGGTGAAGGATACCTCCCTAGTTAAGAGGGAGCGTTGATTACTACAGCCAAGGGAAAGTTCAAATTACATCTGTGTGATACTTTGTATGATGAGGAATGCCTCCCTAGATAAGAGGGAGTGTTGATGATCACAACTGAGTCAGAAATTCTCCAGGACATAGACCTGAGACAGAGCCTCTGAGAGGGGTGTGTGGTTCCTATCTAAGATATAGTTATAACATAGATATGGCATGCTCCTTACATTGAGTTGAGAAAAAATCTAGATGATTCTGTTGTGAAATATAGTGAGAAAGGAGATCTGTAAAGTTTGACGTCCATGTGCTTGAGCACAAGATGAACATGTGAAATCCCAATGTCTTGGGTGCATCGTCATGAGATAGAAATGAATATGATGTATTAACATCCTTTGAGCAGAGAGTCGATGAGAAACTCAAGATGACTCTCATGTATAATGCAGTGGGAAAGAAGATTTGTTGAGTGGATGTGCCTGTGGACGAGCACAGGTGAACGTGATCCTAGTGGCTGAGCACTAGTGAAGAAGTGGTTCTTCTGTGAAATGCAGTGAGCCAGAGATATGGAAATACCTATGGATGTTCCCCTAGTGGTTGAGCACTAGTGGGTGTATGAGATACCTTTCTATATTGTTCAAGAGTGAGACCTTCCTGTAACCCTAATTGTAATGTAAAGGGTACACGTCGGCCCCACCTTAATGTAATTGATAATTAATGTAAAATATAATTAACATCGTTAATATTAATTATATTATGAGATAGATATGTCATCCTTGTTATGCCAATAGAAGCTTATGTTGACAAGTCAAGTCTAATATAAGTAAAGGTAAATTCCCCATTGAGGAATCATATATTTCATGTGATTTTGGAAATTTCAGCAAGTACATTTATTTGGGAAAAGTGTGTACCTCTCTTGGGTGCTATTCTTCTAGGGTTTGCAAACATTCTCTTATGTACTAGTTTTTCTTGGTGGTGAAGGTATTTCTCTTGAAGAATATATCAAAGGATTTGGTTGGGTTTTCTTCCCTTGTTGAGAAGGGTTTCCCAGGATACTTCTTGTGTTCTTATGCATGGTTTTTATTCTTGTGATCTTGGTTTCTGCAACATTATTGGTTATGGTTAAGTTAAATGCTAAAATGAAATAAACTTCATGATTAACCTTATCTATTGAAAAATCAACAGTTTGAAGGGATCGATTATTGTAAGAGATTTTCCCCTTGTTGGACATGTAATCCCTTGTGGTTTCATTAGTTGTAACAATAATGTAAATAAAAAGCATCATAGGTGATGGGAATGGTCACCAGTTGGAGAAGACCAACAATCATTTGTTTTTTTATATATAAACCTATTATCCCAATCACAAATGCATCATTGTGGAGTTACCTTTCTACACACTCTTGGCCCGAAAGTATGAAAGTACTATTAGATCCATGGTAAATCCATGAATCATTCTTTGTCCTTTCTCTCTCCCCGAGCATATAGAAATGCCTTCCTTTCTTCTTGCCTACTTGTTGGCACCATAAATGATTCTTCTGTAGTCTTCTAGTCTACGTTCAGTTTTTTATTTTCAAGTGGTATTTGAATAATTGTGTTTCCCATTAGAACGAACATTGTTCAAATAAGTAAGCTATCGATATGGCGATCTTGTACACTCTTGCTATATTTCCTACTATCCATATGTGATATCCTTAAATTATTTATATATATATATATATATATTTATATATATATTCAAAGTTGTTATTCAAAAATAAATTTACATTTATGGAAATTCGAATTTAGACTTGTGGAAGGATGTAATTACTATTTTTATTATTGTTTGAAAAAGGTTTGACATGTCAATTGTCCTCTTTTGATGGACACGTGTATGAGAACAAATGTTTAATAAATTTAATGTTAGAAGACAAATCAAACATCCAGGTTAAAAATATTCGATTATGACTCCATGAGTGGGGAATAGGTTTGAGTTAACTCAGAGATGATTTTTACAAGTGTCAGAAGTTGAAATTTGTCACTAGCAGCCCCTTAAAATCAAGGATTTGTAACGCTGTGAATTTCCCATGGAGGGAAAAAGGAATGAAAAGAAATAGGCATGAGATAAATATAACATATGTGGGAGGAATGATTATTCTTATTATGTTGGAGGAAAGAACAATTTTGCGGTTATGAACACATCTGTTGTTAGGAAAACATTTTTTTGAATTGTTCAAGGTGACAGGGGCTAAGGAGTGATACTCAATTTTTCCTTATGGAGTTATGGTCAGGATAGGGGGTGATCAGGACACGTGATCGTGGTTTTCTTGTTTCTATGGTTTGGAGGAACGTGGTTGCTCCATTTATCTTTCTAGCATCATTGTTGAGATATGTAGCTCTAATATGAACTTTGATTTTCAATATTATATGGTTGATTTTTTATTTATATGTGTATATATATAAATCTATATAAGTGTGCCTCATAGCCATGATATATTTGTGGGATGCCACTATTTAAATATACCTGCTAGTATTTTTTTTTTGAATTATTATATGCTTAATGTGTATGTATATAGATAGTAATTTGTATGGGTACGTGTCTTGGCGTTAGTAGATTCATTGATTTTGTCTACCTCTTAATTACACACTACTACAGAAAATAAACAAGTGAAAGAATAAATATATACAAGCTCATACGATCATACTGAGTATAGATAGAAAAGAATTAAGAAATCCCATAAATATATTCATTTATATTTTAACGAAGAGAGAGTCATATGTTACAATAAATCTCAGAGTGTTATGAAAAATAATATAATTATATAGTTGAAAGGTCCCTGACCAAGCAGATTAATACAACTAGGGTTCTATATACCCATGAACTCTATAACTAGTTTAAATATAATTTAAAGAGTCTATGTCAAATTGTCTATAATATAAGACAGTGAGTGCATCAACTGGTGGAAGGAATCCATGGAACCCGAGTACCTTTTGATTGCACAATGCCTCATTTCGCAAAGTCAAACTAATGTTTTTAACCTGCGAAGGAGAAAAATGAAAGTGTTAATATCAATACTAGATCTCAATTAATTAAAAGAATAAGATAATAAAATAATTTGAAGGTGTAACTTATATTAGGTATGAATTCAATTTTGGTTATGTTCTTATGACCTCAAAAATCAAGAGATCTGCAACTCAGGAGGAGAGCGAGGTCGTAGTAGTCTGATGGGTTCCCTCGCAAGAAAAGGGACCCGTCCTAAAAATGATAGCTATGTGAAAAATCACTTATGAATTTAAGAGAGAGAAACATATAATATAAAAGTTCCACTGTCCTGTACATATTCTATAAATTCTTTAAAACACAGAGAATATCCATGAAAGGGAATTACAGAATGCAATCATAATAAAAGAATCATTGTAGTGAATACTTTTGGAGAGAGGTAGTTACAACAAATATATATTTCATTATGGAGGTAAAATTACAGAGGATATTTATTGAGATGAGTTATAAAGTAATTACACAGATAGCAAGAGTTTTGTTAAATGAGATAGAGTTACCAGTATTATTCCTCATAGTACCGTGACAGAATTCTAAATTGGGGAAACTAAAAGGATTGATTATAGAGACTAATATTGATTCTAATAACCGAGAAACAATTCTAGAGTCTAATCACAATGAATATTATAGAGAAATAGTTATAGTAAGAAAGTAACAACTGAGAAGTAATTACATACATAGAAAAGGTAGTTGTTCATGTACATGGTTTTCCTTGAGAATAATCTAGTTTATTTTCATTAAAACATGTAAATGCCAAAAGTGCGAAAACCTTTGCAGACCCCTTTTCTTGTACACACAATAGGGGGCTTATTTCAGTGATAGAATGTGGGTTTATGGTTCATAGAAGAAAATAATGGGTTGACCCATTTAATACAGCTTACATGGTATTCAAGTTAAGTTCCATCTTATGGAAAAAACATTTATGCAAATAATTTCGAAATATAAAAATTAAACTCTATTCAAGTTAAGTTCCATCTTATGGAAAAAACATTTATGCAAATAATTTCGAAATATGAAAATTAAACTCTATTTTTTTAGAGAAAACAAATTATGAGGGAAACAAACTTGAGAGATAGAATTTAACCTTTAAAGATGGATAGATTTATAATATTACACAGATGAAACTCTAAATTGGGGAATTTAAATACTTGATGAATAACTACAGAGAACCGTGATAGAATTTTCTTAAAAGAAAATCAATGTTTTCAACACTTCCGTACAAAATAGGCAGAGTTCAAATATCAGACAGCTACATAAAAACTGTCAAGGTTATAACATAATGGTAAATACAATAACTTTTGAGCGTTACGATCCAGTCCTGGAAATAAAAGAAAATACCATAACTATGTTCAACAAGTGAATGGTTAATCATTAAGCAGATTCGGGGTTGATCTTCTCTATGGGAAAAGAATAGATTGTATGCAAAGACTCAAGGGAAGACAAACACATACACAATGTCTCTTTCTCATACTAAGAACCTTCTTTCCCTTAGCTCATGGAGTTATGAACACTATGCTGATGATTAAAATCACAACGAGGATTTCACCCGCAAAGTATTGTTAAAGCCTATTATTATAAGCTAATGATATATATAATACTAGTAGGTGGGACCCCTTGTAGATTGGAGGATAAGATATGGTTCTTATTTGATGTTTATGTTGATGTTAGAGACTTCTTACAGATTTCTACATGATTGATGAAATCTTGGTTTTGTTTGCGACATAATGGAAGATGGATAATGCATGATTTCTGTGGTTTTTCATTACTCTAAGCTCTAATTTTATATGAATAAATTATACTCACAGTTATTGCATTGCTATTTAAGCCATGAATCGTCACATGTTGTACCTTCAGAAGACACATGCTAGTTATAACATGAAATAAGATAAATTGAAAAGAAACCTATGGAAAAATCTAAGTCAGAAACTAAACTATGCTACTATGCTACTATGCTACACTATATGCATTGAAATTAAAGAAATGGTGATTGGTTCTAACTAACCATTGTAGTGGCTATACGATTTATTGAGTTATATGAAAGAACATTTGATATGAGTTATGGTATGGTTGGAAATGGTTAAATGTGATATGGGGTGGCACATTCGGCAAGTAATGGATGTTATTTTCGATGCATAAATTAATTGAATGGATTAGTGGATGGTTGTCTGGCTTGTACTAAGTGAGTAAAGGATGGAAACAACGTCCATTTAAAACACGTCACTCCATATCTCTCCCACTGGTCTTCACCCTATCTTGGCTAGTGTTCAATTGTTTTTCTCTATGGTTAAGATTTGATTTTCAAGCAAAAGAAGAACTGCTCAACCAAGATCACATTTTTAAGGCTTTTTGGTTACATGTATGTATTTTTCACCATCATTGAACCCGCTCTGGTTATGAGATAGATATTGTCTTAGTGATGTATGGTTTTGTGCTTTCCTTGATACTGGAAACTATGTAAGCTTGTGATACTTCTATGGAATGGTTGTTTATGTGGTTTTTGTTCCAAATGGAAAATGATGGTTGAAGTCATAGTTTCATTGATTATTCTGAGTGTTAGAATCCATGAAGGATCTATGTTTTCCTTGTGGTTTTTAGTTGGAGGGTTCATTCAGTCTAGACTTGTTGGATGTTCCCACACAGTTATTGTCACCATGCCCGGTCGTATTTGTTGTTATGGGGTTGTTAGGTTTCATTTTGAACCACCTTGTGTCACTGCATATTGTTTCACCTAGGTATGGGCTCGTTTATTATATTGGTGTATGTGTATTTGTTTATGATGGCTATTATGCCAAGGGGATTTCTTTGAGGATGATTTCTATTTCATGGCTCTGTTTTTATATCAGCATTACTCGAGTTGATTGGGGAAAACTACGAGGGTTATTCCCTACATGTTCTCAGTGTTATTTATTGGCCCGTGAGGAACCTTTGCTCATATGTTCGTAATCTCTGATGCCTGGTGTGAAATGTCACCCATATTACAAACAAATGGTTATGTGGCATGTGTGTAAATTATGTTGTCTCGAAGGGTTATCTTGTGCAGTTAGTGTGGTCAACTCGAATATCCCTATGTTGGTTCTACTTAGCTAACCTTTGATTACTCAGAGCCCACCCTTGAGTATGGTAAGCCCGATTTTTATAAATGAACTAGTTATTTTTCATTGGGCACATGGTGGACTGATATGAGTTGGTGGAGTATCGTCAACAGTGGTTGATTATTGGTTGTCTTTGTTCATAGTGTTGATAGTGGTTTTTATGATTGGTTTATAATCGTTGTATTCTTTTATTGTGGCAATAGATTAGATAGTTCAACATGATTTAAATTGGTTGATTTGAGAAATGTAATTGGGAATACAATTGTTGTCTCCTTGTATTGGATCAAATTCTCAACATCGTTTGATTTTTTGATTTAGAGTAATTAGACATGTACAGTCATAGAAATTCTCTTATGTTTTTTGAATGTTCTGTGTGTTCCTACAACATCGTATAAGTTGAAATGATGGTTGATGTTATTGTGTGTTTAAATTGCCAATCAGGATTATTGCAATTTGAAATATTGATGATTGTGTTTTGTGTGTCCATTTTGTATGTTTTATGGATATCGTGAACCGTATCATTGATTGCACCATCATAGATGGGCACAGGTTCTATAACAGTATGGTTTTTCAATTTGATTGTTAAATTGAATTGAGAAATGGAATCGGGCATGATTTTAAAGGAACTTGTGTCTGTGTTTGATTTGAAGGTTTAATTTATGATGATGGTTGATGGCTTGTATTTTGCACAATGTCGATACAAATGATTTTGTGTTCATTAGGATTTCTTAAATGTTTAAAAGAAGAAGCGAGGGGACACATAATTTTTATATAGGTCATTGAAAGACATATTATTTTGAGTATGATGACACTGTGATTAATTGAAAGTGATAATAATTTAAATTTGAACAGTGAGAAATTTTAACACACAATAGTGGTTAAATTACACACTGTCATTATTTAATTGACCACATAAATTGTTTGGTTAGTGTTGAAATTTTGCATTAATTACATAATTGTTTTATGGATTACTTAATTAATTTTATGAACAACATCCTCTTTTTTCCCCTACCATTATTTCAGTTTTTGTTAATTACAATCCCCTCACCTTCCCATATTCATTACTCACTCCCTATTCCTAAAATTTAATTACACTTAATATGAGCTTTGTATTGTGATAGTTTAAGATCACAAGGATGGATTACAATGATATGTTCTTTGGTTTACATTTCCGTTGATTGTTTGTTGTATGTGACCAGTAACCATGTTCGATTTCCCCTCATTTTAACATTTTTCTTTCAATACAACCCCTCTCATATCCCAACCTTTGTTCACCCCCTGCTCATTGACAACAGTTAAACAATTTGTATGGATTGGATTGCAAGAGTTTGATATGTTGCTGAGCCAAAATTTATTTCATATTTTTAAAAGAGTTGTCATGTATGGTTTTTAAAGAGAATATTATCTAATCAATCATGCATACAAGAATGATCTTTTTCATCTGAGGTATCCATGGCAGAGGTAACCAAGGAAGATTTAATTGGAACATGGGCCCTAGAAGACCAAGATTCTGCATTCACTTCGATGATGACTCAAAAGAGTTAGGCCAACTATTTAAGGTTGGGTTTTTAAATTGGATTGGGAAAGGAGTGGTCTGATCTATGCCCAAAATGACTCCCTTCCAATATCCAAAATCCCTTGGTATTCTTGTGCCTCCTCATGTCTCAATAAAACCTAAGCTTCCTGAAAAAAATGGATGGCAAGAGAGTTTCCACCCTTGATTGTCCCAACATCATGGATGGCCCAAATTGTCTTTACCACCTCCCCCTCCTATCAATAAAATTGTCGAAGATGCCCCTTCCCACTCACCAGTTCAGTCACGCCATGCTAGAAAAAGGTTGAAAACCAAGGCCCACCATGCCCATGACAAAGGAAAATCCAATGTTTCCCCTTCCTCACCCTCCAATGGATCTGATAAATATGTGTCCTCTTGGAAGCAGTTGAGGGATGATTGCTCTCATCTAATCAGCGAGATTAGGAATAAATTTTTAGCACAGCCAAAGGCAAATTCATAGGTATCAAAAGGTGACAACAACAACGAGGGAAGGATTGCATCTCATAGTGGGAAATATGGATTTTAAGTTTTTATTTATTTATTTATTATTGAGGATAGTTGACTTTAGAAATTTTGGACAACATGCTATCTTTGGATATATGAGTAATATATTTTAAAAATAATTTCAAATATCATTGAGATTAATTGTGAAATATGAATGTGGTGATGGGAGTCACAAGGAGGGATGGTTTGTTTAACTAGTTTTGTTATGATTGTTATAAGTTAAAGGGGAGTAGCAAGGGGTCCCACCTACTAGTTATTATTTATTTAAAAACCCTTATTATGATTTATTACTTTTCCCTCTAACTAAAAAGTTGGTTGAGTTTTTAGTTAACTTAACTAATGAAGTAGTTCAACTACTTCAACCAATTCTAATTTTCCTAAAGAAAAAAGCAAAAGGGAGGAACAAAGGGAGAATAGAAGGAGAAACATACTAAGGTCTGCTCTTTGATTTCTTGTTTAGATAATTCAATATTCATTCATTCCTTAATTTATTTAAGGCCTAATTATTTTTTATGATAACAGGGTCTTATTGTAGACAACAAAATTCAAGGCTAAATTACATCATTGATACACTTGTTTTTCAGAGTTGTTGATCTATCTTTGATAGTCTGTGTAGACATGTTTGTTTGTGAATTAGTTTTCATGAATGAAAAATCCTATTGTCCAGAGTCTAACGTGAAACAATCTCTGGCAAGATGATCCATCTTTTAGAGTTCAGTTTTTTTAATTTTCTGTGAGAAGTCATTTTGTATGTTTCATTGGGGACATCTAAGTTTGACTTTGGTACAAAACTTATTCATGAAATTTTGTAAAGAGAATGAATCTTTAATGAATTGGAATGAAATAAAGGATTTCTTTATGTCTCATCTTTCTTGATTATCGACTTGGTGTCTTTACTTCTGTCTCTATATTTATTTCAGCATCTGTTATATTCCAAGAAACACATAAATAATGAATTTTTCAACAAGATTTTATTTATAAAAAACCATACTAAGCACTTGTAATAGATACTTGTGAGTTACAATATTACTTTTGATGGCTATAAATGTAGGGTTATATTCCCATATATTTTTCTTTAGCCAAGCAGAATCTGAAAATGCTTCAGTAAGAACACTTCATATATTTTCCTCAACATATATTTGGTGACTCCACTGGGGAGATCATCAATATATTTGTGGTTATTTTTATGCTTGATTAGCATAGAATACATCTATTTTTATGATATTGATTCTTTGACTTTTTATTTCTTAATGAATGTACATGTTTCAAAGGAGCCCAATATTGAGACTGGTCTTCAAGATCAAACCAACATTGCTTTGAATCTATTCAAAACCATTTTAGACACCGCCAATACTCATGCCAAGATTAATCATTCATGGGCAACAATTAAACGAGATATGAATTCCTAATAACGTTGGGAAGATAGACATAGACAACCTAGAAATTAGCAGTAACCTTTGTGTTCCTTCAGTTTTGGCCTTATTTTCATGTGCTTAGACTCTCATGTTTCTAGAATAAGAAGAGGCTTATCACCTGAAATTAATCCTATTACTAAAATAGGAAGAAGGAATGTTGTTTAATCGACGCAACAAAGTTCTCTAAGGACAACTTTGTTTGATTCATCTAGTTTGTCTTTCTTCCCCTCACCTATTATCCACAAGATGGAATCTAGTGGTGGCTTTGGTGGGACTGTAAGTGATTCCTCCTCTCAGTATTCATCTTTGTCAGTGATTGATAGCTTATATAGCCACCATATCCCTATACAATATCTCATGAATCCCACCAAAGTCATTAAAAAGTATCTGATTTTTCATTTTGAAGAAGACACCACAACCACATCCTCACATGTGTCCTCTCATCTTAACCTAGCAAATGCTACTCTTCCACTTCCTAAATTCAAAGAGAATGTCCCTGGGTTCTTGGTAAATAACACAGTCACTAAAAATGAATGCCTGGTGTCATTTTCTAATTCTTGTCACAATATAGGAGCCAATGACAATGATAATTTCATGCACTTATTTGTCAATTCCTTGGAAGGGAAGGTTGTCGCTGATTTATTTTCCCTTCCTCCTAATATTTTGTCTACTTGGGAGGAGTTATTTTATTGGTTCAGATCCACCTATGGGAAATCTAAAATCCAAGATGAGAAGTTACAGTGGTACAATAACATCTCCTATAAGGATGGTGAGACCATCAAGTCCTTCAACTTGCATTTCACTAAGTTATATAATCAAATCCCTGAACTCATTCAACCTTAGAACCATGTCACTTTCATGCATTACCTATCCCTATCATCATCGACTTGAGAAAACATCCATTTATAATCTCAGTTATGCTCTGCATACTTGTTTAGAGTATGAAGAATAGATGGAAAGAAAGGTCTTCCCCAAGGAGAATAAGTTAAACAGACAGACATGTCGCCTTCTTACAGCTAGTACAATATTTGAATAATCATATGATAGCATATGAGAGAAAGGGAACGGTTACACATAAAAATTACTCATTTCAATGATGACCTATTGTCTTCATTACAAGTGTCGCAAGTGTCACATTTATCCATAAGTGTCGCAAGTGTCGCAAACATAATATTTTCATCTCACCTATGTTGTGTCTCTAACGACATCACAGGGACACTTAAGACACACTCAAAGACTGGTTTAAGGAAGATAAATCTTTTATGAAGAGCAGAAAGAATTTTCCATGAAGAAAACCACTTAAAAATCAATTTTGAAGGCCAACGCTCCCCTACTCACTGTCAGGGAGTGTCAGCGCTCCCTACCCCTCTTTGGGGGAGCGTTCTAGCATTTTGTGCGCCCTTCTAGGGGAGCATTGGGACAGTTTAAGGAAATTTTGGGCAGTGCTCCCCTACACACTGTCAGGGAGTGCCAGCGCTCCCTACCCTTCTTTGGGGAAGCATTGAAACACTTTGTGTCCCATTTTGAGGGAGCGATGGGATGTTTGAGGGAATATTTGACTATTGAGGAAAATCAAGGAAACATCCCCCTCACCTCTAGAGTTATTTGGATTTGAATATGAGGTCAAGAATAGATCTTAGGGAAGATCCAAAACTAATGGAGAAGGATCCTCAACCTATCCCAAGAATCTATAAGGTTGTTGGGTCTCTCCAAGATTATATAAGGAGGCCTTTTGATGGTGAAAAGAAGATAGAGATGTTAGTGATAATTCTTGTCGTGGGCTCGAGAGCACCCAGACCAGCAGGTTGCACGAGAAGTACCTGAGCACAGCGTGGGAGGATCCCTGTTTTTTTCCAAGTAGCAGGTCAAGCGAGCGAGAAAAGTGTCGTCGGCATCATCCAAGATCAATGATCTCTCGAACTCAGGAGTTCGCAGGGAAAAGGCCCAAACATTGGGTATCCCAAGTCGCTAGGATGCGAGAAGCGAGAAGGTGAATAACCGTTGGATCTAGATCGAGGAGAGTCGTTGGATCCGCACGTGGGATCGCGTATCGGGGCCTCACAAGAAAGGGATCGAGAATTTGGGCACGAGGGTCGCGAGACTGCAAAAAGTGATATCCCAATAGTTGGAGGAAGTGGGGGCCATAGAAGAGTCGGTGAGTGGAATACAGGTGGCACGAAGCCTCCGGATCTTGCTGCGAGAAGTATCAAAGTATTGATGTTAGGATTCGTGAGTCACAAAGCACCGAGAGAATCTCGGGCCCGGGCCCACAGCATCACTGGGAGAAGTAAGAACCGTCAAATCTAGAAGGACACGTGGTGCGTGATTAGGCTACTCACCTCCTCGCCCCTCGCAACTTTGAAATGTAAAGTCTAACTCTTCCTAGTTGGGAGTCGCAAAGTGCCGAGAAGATCTCAGCCGTCCATCTGGAGGGGCACGTGGTGCGTGATTATGCTACTCACCTCTTCGCCTCCTCGCCCCTCACAACTTTGAAACATAAAGTTTAACTCTTCCTAGTTGCGAGTCACGAAGTGTCGAGAAGATTTCACCCGTCCATCTGGAGGGGCACGTGGTGCACGATTAGGCTACTCACTTCCTCGCCCCTCGCTTCCTTGCCCCTCGTAAATTTGAAACGTAAAGTTTAACTCTTCCCATTCGTGATTCGCGAAGTGCCGAAAGAGCCTTTGAAGATAGGTGCAGGGTCAAAGCCCATGGTCACTTGAGGGTGATAGAAAGAACTGCGCAAGGGGTCGAAGCACCGAGTTTGGCTGCAGAAGGGATCACTGTGTTCTCCAGGTGCCAGTTCAAGTTGATCTCAATATTGTTCTTTTCTCAGAGTAAATGAAGGTAAGGAGGGGTGGTTGAAACCTCTCCTCAGACATTAAGTGTGAAGTATGGAGGGCCTGGTGAGTGGTCTGTTCGAGAGGGTCCTGTGTACACATTTTTCCAAGAGAAGCCATGCCGAGTTCTCAACCAGTCGGAGGAGGCCTACACACGCTAGCTCAACATTTATTGGCTCAGCTACTCTTCCCCTGAAGAGGCCATGCGAAGTTAAGAAGATGTCTGACGAAGGACTTCCACCCAAAGATTGATTGAAGGGACGCTACGCCTTGGAGGGTGAATGCGCCTCTATTGGGAAAATCCACCCAAGTATATGTACTCAGTTTTGGTATTTCAAAAGGTATCGATGGTTGAGCATAGCTCCCGGGTTGTAAAGATTTAATGAAGCACTGTTATCTCTGGTTATATGTATGAAATCTTGAGACTTCTTGTCTTATAAATGTCAGCTTCTTTCATGTCTTTGTTCAAACTGTGTTAGAGCTTCTCAGAATTGGAGAATCCAGTCGAGTTACAACTGTTATAGGATGATGCAGAATTTGATCACTGTGACAGTCGTATTGCTTCTAATCATTCCTTGTGACTTTCCTAACGCTGAATGACTTGGAATTGGAGAATCCAGTCATGTCCCTTCTTTAGTATCTCGAAACTTTGAACCAGAGGATCTTGCTTTTAGATTTTTTCTCCTACAAATTACCGAAAGCTTGTCACCCAAAGTAGTTTGTTCACTCTCCTTATTAACTCTTCCACCTATTCACCTTTTAATCAACCCAATGATTGAAGTTAGATCAAGACCTCCTTTGTTTCATACATGCCAGACCCCGTCTCTGAGTTAGAGTGACATATCCTTGAGCCTCTGTCCATTTGATCACCCATAAAAAACCACTGTGACATAAAACTGATGGGCGCCGGGCTCTTCTCCTGCTAGAAATCCAGGGGTGACTTTCGTCACCAACATTTCTGGCACCATTTCCAGGGACGAAGTTGAATATTTTCCCTGGGAAGAACGACAATGATCAACTAATTCTAAAGGTGCATCAGAAATCAGAATTATTCAGAATGCTACTGTGCACCTGGTGAATCCACTGTGGTGACTCCATTATTTCCACTTTACTATTTCAGTTGTGGCCATTGTTAGCACACTTGAAAGCTGACCCTAAGGAGCTTTCTCAAGAAGGTTTCAGTGGCTGCTTTCTTAGCCTGAGAAGTTTCCTGGGGTAATGATAATGTTAATATTTGGCCTTTGATGGTGAACAAGGAATAGACATATTTGAAGTTGTGCGTCTTTCACCTGGCGAATCCATGATTCAAGGATCGATTGGCGACTCCATTGGTTCGATATGGAGGAAATCCTGGCTCGAAGGTTTTCTCCTTTTGATTTTTCTGCTATTCCTGGTTTTCCTAATGATGTCCCCTCTATGGATGAATGGGGCAATTATTTGCCCAGATTTAGAGAGCGTGAAGAGGATAATCCTGCTCAGCACCTCAGTGAGTTTCATGAACTCATGCATCAGTGGGAGATACATCATGAGGATGTATTACTGAAAATGTTCATTTTCTCGTTAGCAGGGGATGCGCGTAAATGGTATCATTCTTTACTCCCTGCTAGCATTTCTTCACTCAGTGAGTTCCATGTAGCTTTCACCACTTACTGTCAGAAGTTGTATCCCTCTGAGTTAATTTTTCATAACTGTTGTGAGGGATACTACAACAAATCTATACAAGAGAAAGTTGTTTCTGACGTAAGTTGTGGGGAGGAACCTGATGACCTAGATCAAGAATCAGTCCTTTCTCCTCCCCATTCTTCTGCTTCAGGCGAAGTTATGGAATTGATAAAATTTATCACTGCCAGATTTGACAGGTGGGAAGCTAAACAATACGCTGAGGATTTCCCATCCTTTGAAGGAGAGGCCCTTAGCAACTCTACTGAGGGAGATTATGAAAAAATCTTTCCCACAGGTCCTGTTTATAGTCATTATGAATCTGACCCATGGGGGAGTCCAGAAGAAGAAATCCTCCCAGATATGATTATGTCTGATGAGGACGGTAAGGATAGAAGACTAGGGGAGGAAGTTTCTCTGAGTGAACTAATGATATCTCTCATTACCCAACATGCAAGGTTGAAATCTGAGGACCATGGGAAGGATTTTCCAGTCTCCAAGGCAGATGTTCTAGATGACTCTCTCGAGGAGAATATTGAAGATCTCGTAAGCACCTTAACATTTGTCCCTGATGAGCTTGCTATCTCAGAAAAAAACGATAAAGTGGTAGTTATGGAGGAAGAATGTTCTCTTTTTCTTCATGATATTTCCCATGATTTATTTACATTTGGGATTGAAAAGGAAGATCTGGAGATCGTTTCTTTTTTGAAAAATCAAGAAGCTTGGTGCTCACCTAGCTTTAACGACTATTCAGTTGAGGAGCAGCCGGGCCCCACATCACAGATTGATGACCTGGGTAGTAGCCAGCCCGTGTATGACAACTATGAATCAAATTCTGAGCTAGACACCTAGAACTTCCAAGAGAAGACTGCAGAGCCTCCTCCTCTGTTCACAAATGAAATACCAGGCGAGGAAATCATCCCCCCTGAGCAACAAATCAAAGAGTAGATCTTTCCCACAGGTCCTGTTTATGACGATTATGAATCTGACCTGGGAGAGAGCCAAGAAGATGAGGAGGAACCAGGAGAGCAGTCGAGTACATATTTCATTCCAGAGTCAGTCAGCAAGCAACCACTACCTCAGATCAGTGAGCCTACTTCAGTTATTCACCTGTCTGTGGTTATCAAAGACATTCGGCCACATGTGAACAACTGTGTAGCAGAAGAGGCTGTATTTCACCAATTCCTTGGAAATGGCCATTCATTCGATGACCCTATCAGCAAATACATGGAGCGACATTCCCTTTATGCCTTGGAGCTTCCCTATTCCATAACAACTTCACCCTGTGAGGAGAAGTTGAAGAGTCTAGCCATTCTGCTATCACGGTTACACCATCTGCTAGTGATCATCGACATAAGGAAGGAGATTCTATCCAGGAAGCTGCTTGAATGGCTATGGTAGAAGTTTTCTTTCACCTAGCCCCATGTAAAATATTTTATTAGCATTAGGATTGTATATAAATAAGCTCCTTTGAGCATGTATCTTTAGTTTGTTACTTTTATTTTTCGGCCTGTATTTTCAGCAGCGAGATGTTTTGAGAATGACTCCATAGCCCAATAGGAAGGCACTGAAGCTATGGAATGAGTTCTTAGAGCATAACAGAGATGGCTCTATCCCCCATGGAGCCAAATGTTAGCGATAATTCTTGTCCTGGGATCGAGAGCACCCGGACCAGCAGGTCGCACGAGAAGCGCCTGAGCGCAGCGCGGGAGGATCCCTGTTTTTTTTCCAAGTAGCAGGTCAAGCGAGTTGGTAAAGTGTCATCGACATCATCCAAGATCTATGATCTCACAAACTCAGTAGTTTGCAGGGAAAAGGCCCAAACATTGGGTATCCCAAGTCACAAGGATGTGAGAAGCGAGAAGGTGAATAACCGTTGGATCTAGATCGAGGATATCCGTTGGATCTGCCCGTGGGATCGTGTATCGAGGCCTCACAAGAAAAGGATCGAGAATTTGGGCACGGGGGTCGTGAGACTGCGAAAATAGATATCCCAACAGCTGGAGGAAGTGGGGGCCATAGCAGAGTCGGTGAGTGGAATATAGGTGGCACGAAGCCTCGAGATCTTGCCGCGAGAAGTCTCGAAGTATTGATGTTAGGATTCATGAGTCACGAAGCACTGAGAGAATATCGGGCCCAGGCCCACAACATCGCTGGGAGAAGTAAGAACCGTCAGATCTAGAAGGACACGTGGTGCGTGATTAGGCTACTCGCCTCCTTGCCCCTCGCAACTTTGAAACATAAAGTTTAACTCTTCCCAGTTGCGAGTCGTGAACTGACAAGAAGATCTCAACCATCCGTCTGGAGGGGCATGTGGTGTGTGATTAGGATACTCACCTCCTCTCCCCTCGCAACTTTGAAACGTAAATTTTAACTCTTCCCAGTTGCGAGTCACGAAGTGCCGAGAAGATCTCAACCGTCCATCTGGAGGGGCACATGGTGCACGATTAGGCTACTCGCCTCCTCGCCCCTCGCAACTTTGAAACGTAAAGTTTAACTCTTCCCATTCATGAGTCGCGAAGTGCCAAAAGAGCCTTTGAATATAGGCGCAGGGTCACAGCCCGTGGTCAATTGGGGGTGATAGAAAGAACTACGCAAGGGGTCGAAGCAGCGGGTTTGGCTGCAGAAGGGATCATTATGTTCTCCAGGTGCCAATTCAACTTGATCTCAATACTGTTCTTCGCTCAGAGTAAATGAAGGTAAAGAGGGGTAGTTGAAACCTCTCCTTAGACATTAAGTGTGAAGTATGGAGGGCCCGGTGAGTGGTCTGTTTGAGAGGGTCCTGTGTACACATTATTCCAAGAGAAGCCATGCCGAGTTCTCAACCAACCGGAGGAGGCCTTCACACGCTAGCTCAGCATTTACTGGCTCAGCTACTCTTCCCCTGCAGAGGCCATGCAAAGTTAAGAGACATCTGATGAAGGACTTCCACTAGAAGATTGATTGAAGGGATGCTACGCCTTGGAGGGAAAACACACCTCTATTGGGAAAATCCACCCAAGTATATGTACTCAGTTTTGGTATTTCAAAAGGTATCGATGGTTGAGCAGATCTCCCGGGTTGTAAAGCTTTAATGAAGCACTGTTATCTTTGGTTATATGTATGAACTCTTGAGACTTCTTTCTTGATGAATGTCAGCTTCTTTCATGTCTTTGTTCAAACTGTGTTAGAGCTTCTTGGAATTGGAGAATCTAGTCGAGTTGCAACTGTTATAGGATGATGTAGAATTTGATCACTGTGATAGTCACATTGCTTCTAATCAGTCCTTGTGACTTTCCTAACGTTGAACAACTTGGAATTGGAGAATCCAGTCAAGTCCCTTCTTCAGTATCTAGAAACTCTGAACCAGAGGATCTCGCTTTCAAAGTTTTTCTCCTACAAATTACCGAAAGCTTGTCGCCTGGAGTAGTTTGTTCAGTCTCCTTATTAACTCTTCCACCTATTCACCTTTTAATCAACCCACTGATTGAAGTTAGATCAAGACCTCCTTTTTTTCATACATGCTAGACCCAGTCTCTGAGTTAGAGTGACATATCCCTGAGCCTCTATCCATTTGATCACCCATAAAAAACCACTGTGACATAAAACTGATGGGCGTCGAGCTCTTCTCCTGCTAGAAATCCATGGGTGACTTCCGTTGCCAACAAGAGACATTGAAGGAATCAAAATTATGATCTCATAAGGAATATATCAGTGAATTTACAGTTGTTCTGATTATGGAAATTATGATCAAGGGTGTGGACAAAGAGAGCTTGGTGAAGCTGCTACATCTACATCTATGGTTCTAAGCACTTTGCTTTGTT
Source organism: Picea engelmannii (assembly GCA_009831015.1). NCBI lineage: Eukaryota > Viridiplantae > Streptophyta > Pinopsida > Pinales > Pinaceae > Picea > Picea engelmannii. The sequence goes on along the minus strand of ML793451.1, from coordinate 867,846 downwards.
TTCATTAATATATATATGTGCTTGGCCTGTTTCCTTCAAATTTGTGTATGTTTCATGAATTTTTTCTCTTTTTGATAGATCTATTTTGAAGCTAATCATGGGAGGAATGGGAAGTATGTTTTGTCATTGTTGTTCCTTCGATTGTAGGACTTTCTCAAGAACTTGGAGATCAAGATCAACCTAGATCGAGCAACGAAAAAAATTATTAAATTTATTTTTATCCATTTCTTATTATTCCTTGACTAGTTTAGCTTCATTATAAGGAATGTCAGTGTTCAACATTTTCACCTTTCTGTCTTGGTTATAGGGGTCTAGTATCCAAGAGGAAATCCACTTGTCTATAGAGGGATTCTCCTATAACAGAAACTGGCGAATCCACTGGGGATAGAATCCTATTTGTATTTCCTTGGTTTGTCACTACCCTTTTCCCACCTTTCAGATAAATTTTTCTTTTTATTCCTCATCTATTAGCCTTCTCCTACCTTCACTAGAAATTTCACCATTTTTTGTGCATTCTCGGTGAGTTTTTCTTCATTTTTTTGACCTTATTTTGAATTTTTTGGTGGAACAACGCCACATTGTAGTCCATACCAGAGATATAGAACTCCCCTACAGTGTTTTGGGGAGCACTGCAACACTCTGTACCCCTGATACATAGAGCATTGGTCTCTTTTTTGGAGGATTTTTGCCTTTTTCTGCTCAGATTGTCTCAGCCTATTTTGTGGAAGTATTTACCCAGACTTTGTGATTGGTTTGTGAAGTTATTTAGGTTGATATTTGGAGCTTATCACCCCTTATTTTATTGATTGGATCTTGAAAAAATTTCATAAATGTGAAATTTCCCTTTCTAGCAGCTTATTTTGTCGGGACAATTTGAGTGATTTCTCTCTCGCTGTCTTTTCTTGGATTATTCTCAGCATCTTGTTGTACTCAATGAATGTTTGTTAGTTGTTGAATCCTTGATTGAGGTCTTGTTAGGACAAGTTTCTACTTGTTTTCTTTCAGTTCTCATTTCTTTGAGTGCATGCTTTGTTTGAAACTTTTGTCGCTTCGTATCTTTTGCATCTGCATTTGACTTGTTATCCCCAATTTCTAGGGATAACTAGGAGATCATGTCTCGAGGCCCATAGGTTCTAGACATGGAGTATCGAGAGTAGGATTGACCTGAGCATGGCCCTAGAGGGCCCATCTTTATTCTTCTTCACCATATTTTTCCTGTCAGCAGTAGCATTTTCCATCACCATCGGCTTGGACTTGCATCAAAGAAGACTCTTGCTCCATGAGGTAATTGGTCCAGGTATCATGGGATGTGTCATGTTTGATCGTTATAACTTTCTTATATATGCATCAGGTTCCTTACATTTCTGATAATTTCTTGGATCTTACACTAACCCACTTGACCATTGTTGGGGGGATTAACGGGGTGCCCTAGCAAGTTTGTGTCCATGGGTTTTGGTTAGCCACCAGGGGGGATTTGAAGAGTCATCGTCCGCTCCCACCATAATATCACTTTACATCTTATCTCCCATACATCCACCCCATTCCCTTAGTCCGACCATTAGGATGACCTACTTGAGGGGTTACACTTCATCTTGTGGGAAGAAGGGGCTAAAGGCCCAGGGGGTAAAAGATAAAAGCCATAGGAAATAAAACCTAGATATGCTTCGCCCAGGTATCCTTCAGAAGGCAATAAAAAGCCTCTCAATAAGAAATAAAAGGAACCTGAAGAAAAATAATAAAACAAGACCTAACCAAGAGGATGGGGGGTCTCATCACGAGCCAACCCATTATGTTCATAGGTATCTAGCAATATGACATTACCATTATGTGGTCACCACGCCAGGGAAATGACCTTTGGTTGCATGGCCATGGGAAAGGGGGTCTCATAACGAGCCAGCCTTATCATTTCTATGAAAATACCAGTGGGTAACACTTTCAACTTTGGTCACCATGCCAAGGCAGTGTCCTCTGGTCATACCTTGAAGTAAAAAGAAATAAAAAGCAATAAATAAAGAATAAAGGAAATAAAGGGGCTTGGAAAAAGTGCATCCATGATGGGTACAACTCACCTCCTACAAAGGAACCCACGGAAAATACTTACCCCTGGTCTTCACTATGACTAGACATCCTTAGACCATATCACTTCATGAACATGGCTTGAATATTCTTCTAAAGAAACTTTCCTCTTCTTATGGATACCAGCCCAATAGGTTGTTCTGTCTATTTCTTCAACTTTGTATAGTAGATCAATGTAATGTCTTTGAGCTATTAGAGGATATGCTAGGGGTTTTATGCATGAATTTGATAAATTTAATGACTAAATATAATTAACATTGCTATGATCCCAAGGACTGATGAGCCCATGGAGGGAAAAGTTTTTGATGTGCAGGACCATACTCGAGAGACAGGTACCAACGGACCGGTACACATGGGGATATGATTAGCTCAGACCTCCATGGGGCTGAAGAGGCCATCAAATGGTTGTTGGGATGGAAGAGACAGGACAATGTTATCATGAGCCTTTGTACGAGAAAAAAGAAGGATGTTCCACCTAGGACACTCTGGCAGAGCCGAGCCTAGGAGGCATCACCCACTTCAGATGGCACATTTGCCCCTTGATGGACAGGACATTACCCAGCAGAGCAGGATGTTATCCTGATTTCGTGGCAGTGTGATGAGGCTATTTGGCACATGTGACAGCTTAGAGGAGCCATAGAAGGGCCAACATCTAGCTTTTGGATGCTAGAAATTCCCAAAAAGGGCCAAGGTCTCCCTCAAAAGGGCATGATGTCCCACTTTTTCTCATATTATGTCATTTTTCTAACAGTTAATGTAAAAATAGTGTAAATTTTGTAGTCAGCCTTGTCGGTTGTTTTAATGACCAAAATTTTAATTGAAAGGTCATGGCTTGGTATAAATAGAGGACATTTATCCTCATTTTGAAGAACATAACTCACTCTCTTGTGAGAGACTATCTTTTATCCCTTTTCTTGGTATTTTTGGTGTTGGAAGTGAGGCGCAACTCTTCTTGGAAGATTTCTCTTGGCATTTATGTTGTTTCTCTCATGGAAGGTTACAAGTAGGGTTTGATTATGCATTCTTCATGATATGTAAGTGAATTTTCCATGCAAAACGTCTTAAGTGAATGGTTGTAGGCTTAATTTCCTACATTTTTTATTATATTGCTATTATATTGCTGAAATCTTGAAACCCTAGGTAGAAAGCACACTAGTAGGTCATTGCTATATGTCCCCATGTTTGAGAAATTGTTTTAGCCATTGATAAAGGAAGATATATCCTAGTCATTGCTACACTTATCTCCCTTTTTCTGAGTTAGCATTAAAGTATAGGTTGAAGAGACGAGACGTCCTAGGCCTAGTTAAATCTATACCCATGGTTTTAACCTTCTAGGGTTTGAAAAAGCCTTGCTCCTGCAACACTTTTCTCCCTTAGATATGTACCTTGAAGCTAGTTGTTTTTCCAATTTTGTTTAGAGAAAGAGGAAGGAGCATGAGGCCTTGCTTAAGCAACACAAGAATGACCCTCCTTCGCTTAGGGTTTTGATTCTACGGCCCTGTCATTGCAACACCTTAGAACCCTACCCTCTAGTCTTTAAATTTTAAATCCTCCTAAGATATTTTTCCCTTACTTTGACTCCATTTACCCTAAGGCATTGATTTTGTTTCCAACATTGAGCCTATAGTATGTAAAATCATCTTTCAAACTTTCAAGTTCTGAAACCCTAACTAACCCTAACACCACTAACTAGGGCTAACGTCATACCTGATTCAACAAGCCTTCTAACTCAGCAATTAATGATGACTTCAAGCATTTATTGAGCTATTGTTGATAGAAAATACTGTTGGCTTGGTCATTTTGTGATAGATATTGATGAATTGGTGATTTTTCATTGGCTAATTAGTAAAATGTTGACCTCATCTTATCTATTATATTGCTTGTTAAATGAAATCAGATAGTTAAGAAGTACTAACCCTTTGAATTATAACCTGCAAA
>ML793451.1:850685-863617 GCA_009831015.1 Picea engelmannii | reverse complement strand
GTTTTGTTATTTTCTTGTTCCGGGCAGGTGTTCTTAACAGGGAATTCACTTCTTTATTGGTTGATTAGTCGGAATATTTGATACTGGTGGTAACCTGAGAGGTGGGAAAACCTTATTTCTTGACCTTATATTCTTTGCCTCTTCAAACCCCAGGTTACCGGGGATGTCTCCCCTGGACTAACCTCCCTAAATAGAAAGAGCCCCCCGTGAAGGTGACATTGGGTGGGGTGGTTCCTGTTACACAAGTTTGACCCTTATCCTTTATCCTTGTAACCTAAAATACAAACTGTGTGATAACATTTTGGCACCATTTTCAGGGAAGACTAAGTCAATCTTCCTCAACGACAAATCTTTTGGTAAGCCTTGTCTCAAAGACCTTTTCTCTTACAAGCTTACCTGGTGAATCCACTAGACGTTTTTCCCCTTATTCTTTGGTAGTTTCAAGAAAACTATCTAGTGACTCCACTGATTTTTCTTAGGGTGCCACATTACCTTCTGTGATATTTTCAAGTTATGGGATCATGGCACACTGGGAACAAATGTATCCAAGTATTGATTTCAGAAGTTTTCAAGGATACCCAAATCACTTTCATACAAAATGGCTAGACAACTCTCTAATGTTTTTGGGCCTCCGAGCTCCTCATATAGTAAATTTTTTGGAGTATTTGAGAAAGATAAAGTTGGGAGGAGAGGATGCTCTTATAAAATTGTTTTTGCTTAACCTACCATCCTACTTACAAAAACGTTTTAAGAGTTGTTGCAAAGACAGGGGTATATCATCTTTCATACAACTCATCAATAAGTTTATTGACCTTACTAAGCTAGATTGCCAAACGTATGAAGATGTCCTTCAAAACCTCATGGTAACCTTACACCACAAAGGATTCACCACTAAGATTGTAGAAGATCTTAGGAAGGCTTATCATGATCAATACCAAGAATCCTCTGATATAAGAGAGGAGGTTTATAAAAAACCATTATCAACCCCTTAAAGAGGAGCAAGATCTCTCCCATAATCCAATAGAATGCAACAAAGATGTAACCAGAAATGTGAATTATGAGGATGAAGCACCAGTAATCACTCCTTAGTCTGGTGAAGCTTTCCAAGATCCTGTCACTCCTACACAAGATGAAGAGAATGAGGTGAGTCATTTTGATACTTTTGATGATACCTTGTTCTATGACTCAGAGAATGAAAAAGGAGTGGAACCCTTGGACGAGATAGATCCCCTATGTCTCAAAACAGAAGATGTAGAGGTAGATCTTCCACCTGATGATGCTATACAAATACTTGAAGCTCTTTTAGAGGAAGGATTAAGCGAGGTAAATTGTTCCCCCTTCCAAGTTTTTAGTGGTTCTTTGCCTTATGACACAAAGAGCGGAGAAGTATTGGATGTTTTGACTCCTCCATGTTATGATACTGATACTGACATAGCTGATTTTGATGAGTTCATACATGTTGGAAGACGTAGGTGGGATGTATTTAGTTATGATGCAGATCCCATATATGACATGAAAGGTCATCCCCAAGTGTTTCCTTCGCAATTGTTACAGCAAGATCTTGAGCAGTGCCAACAGGGAGATGAGATTTTTACCAACTCTCCACAAACACCCAAGGTTGACTGAGTGCAACATTTCACTGATGATTTCCGGTCTTAACTTGAGGCATTTGATGAGTACTCCTCCAAGCACTTAGATTTACCCTGTGAAGATGACTATCAATTGCCACTATGCTCGGATTTTGACAGGAGTGAAAACATCATTTGCCTAAAGAATGATTCTCATGACTTTTCACTCCAGCCACCTGTCATTACTTTATCGTGCTTTTCCATTAGAGGGGTAGTTGGAAAGTACCATTTTTATGTTGAATTTCCCCCAAGGAAAACCCTAGACTCCAAGGGTTGGTTGGGTACTGCAATTTTGAGTCAGTTATCCTAGTTTTTCAATTTTCCCTTGATAGCTTGGCAGTCATCTACTAGATCTTTGTCGACCGCTTCCTTGATTTCAGAGCATGAGGATGTCTTAGGTAGTCAGTTTGCAGGCCCTTTGGGTTAGTTGTCTGAACCTTCCATTTTTTCATGACCCTTTCTTGAAGTGTATTGAACACTTTCCTCAGAGATGGACTTGGTAGGATTTTGTCCCTCCCACCTGCCTCCATGAGTTAGACTTTGAGATTCCTGATGATGTGATATATATTCTAACTCAGGAAATTTTTGTGCTTCATTTATCACTATTTTGTTTAATGACGAAGCACAAAGGCAAGTATCAAGGAACGTTGTTGGGTTGGACCACTGGTTGTTTGACTACATCAACATGCAGCCAACAGGTAAGTACAGGTAAGTGTTTCACTTTCTAATTTCATTTATGATTACCTTATATACATGTTATGTTTTGTGGGGTGGAAATACCACCCCACATTTGTTGCTGATGTATTTTTTCGAGTGTGAGAAGGTATGCAGGTTTATGACAGAGATGTTGAGGTTCTCATGCGCTCTACGGTGAGCACATGTCCCCGAGTTGGAGCTAGATGTTATCCCCAATTTCTAGGGATAACTAGGAGATCATGTCTCGAGGCCCACAGGTCCTAGACATGGAGTACCTAGAGTAGGATTGACCTGAGCATGGCCATGGAGGGCCCATGTTTCATCCCCTTTGCTAGATTTTTCCTATCAGCAACAACAACTTCCATCATCATTAGCTTGGACTTGCATCAGAGAAGACTCTTTCTCCATGAGGTAATTGGTCCAGGTATCATGGTATGTTTCATGTTTGATCGTTATAACTTTCTTATATATGCATCAGGTTCCTTACATTTCTGATAACTTCTTGGATCTTACACTAACCCACTTGACCATTGTTGGGGGGATTAATGGGGTGCCCTAGCAAGCTTGTGTCCATGGGTTTTGGTTAGCCACTAGGGGGGATTTGAAGAGCCATCGTCTTCTCCCACCATACTATCACTTTACATCTTATCTCCCATACATCCATCTCATTCCCTTAGTCTGGCCATTAGGATGACCTACTTGAGGGGTTACACTTCATCCTGTGTGAAGAAGGGGATAAAGGCCCAAGGGGTAAAAGCAGCTGGTAAAAGATAAAAGCCATAGGAAATAAAACCTAGAGATGCTTCACCTAGGGATCCCCGAGAAGGCAATAAAAGGCCTCTCGATAAGAAACAAAAGGAACCCGAAGAAAAATAATAAAACAAGACCTAAACAAGAGGATGGGGGGTCTCATCAGGAGCCGACCCATTATGTTCATAGGTATCTAGCAGTATGACATTTCCATTATCTAGTCACCACGCCAGGGCAATGACCTTTGGTTGCATGGCCAAGGGAAAGGGGGTCTCATCACGAGCGAGCCTAATCATTTCTATGAAAATACCAATGGGTAACACTTTCAGCTCTGGTCACCACGCCAAGGCAGTTTCCTTTGGTCAGACCTTGAAGTAAAAATAAAGAATAAAGGCAATAAAGGGGCTTGGAAAAAGTGCATCCATGACGGGTACAACTCACCTCCTACAAAGGCACCCACGGACAATACTTACCCCTAGTCTTCACTATGACTAGACATCCTTAGACCATATCACTTCATGAACATGGCTTAAATAATCTTTTGTGGAAACTTTCCTATTCTTATGGATACTGGCCCAATAGGTTGTTCTATCTATTTCTTCAACTTTGTACAGTAGATCAGTGTTCTTCTATCTCTGAGCATAACATAACTGCATGTGAATATATATAGGGTAAACAATGTGACTGATCCAGTCTTTCATGAGGTTAAATTTTAGTTCGGGAGATGTGGAATTTAACCTATCCATATTTTATTTTGGATATTGCCCATGTTTTTCGATTATATTTATTTTAAATATTATCAGAGTTCTGGAATTTAACCTATCCATATTTTATTTTGCATATTGCCAATGTTTTTCGATTATATTTATTTTGCTTATTGTCAAAGTTTCGTATTGTCACTTTTTTTTCATTGTGCATGTTGCCAGTGTTTTTCGATTATATTTATTTTAAATATTATCAGAGTTTTTTATTATACTTCTTAGCATATTGTCATTTTTGGGGGGATTTTGCAGGTCGTAACCGGTATGCAATTTGGGGATAATTGAAACAACTTATTATAATGCAAGTAAAAAGTAATCTTACTGGCCAGATAATTGAAAAAGGCACTTTCGATAGCATTATGATAGATACAATCTTAAGCTTGTAGGTGTTTGGTAGTTGCAGACTGCCTTTCAGTTATTTCTATTTCAACTTTTATGTACTGTATGGTATTTGAAGAATTTTAAAGCTTGTCTGTTTCTATTTCAAGCTTGTAGGTTTATATATGTAATATTGATTACATTTTAATACTTGTAGGTTTCTATTTCAATTTTGATGTACTGTATGGTATTTGCATAATTTTCTTTTAATTATTGGAAAATTATGTACTTTAGTAGTATATGTTTGTTAATATTGATTTGTTGTTGTGTTATTGTATATATTATATATGTATTGCTTATTTTGTTGATATTTTAAATCTTGTCTTATATTATCAGTTGATTTGTTTGTTTATTTATATTGTAGGGTTTAAAGTTATTTTCAATATATTTCAGGAAAAAAAATATTTTCAATTATGTTAAGAAACGATTTTATAAAATGTTAAGAAAGGATTTTATAAAATTTATGAGATAAAAAATTATAAAAATTTAAATTTATTATTCTGATTTATTTTATTTTAAGGATGCCCAAGTTACAATATTTTTTTTTTTGGTAGTGCTTTATTATATATATTTTTTCTTGGAAAAAAAGGGTAATTTTATTACTTTTAGGAATAAAATTACATTCTGTATATACACCTAAAAGTGGTGTATTCTGTTACATTGTCGTCTTATAGCTGTATGCTATTTTCTTTGGTTCAAAATTGCTTCTTTAGATGGTGTTGTTGTATATTCCTCTATATTTCATACTGTATGCCTGAAATATATATGATTATTTTCTCTCTTTGAAGAAGCTCCTGCTCTTCAATGTGGTGGTGTTCAAAGTGTTGTTCAAAAATTGGAGGTTTGTTCCAAAATTGGGTTGTGCCAATATTCTTTATTATGTTCATTGTGGTACTCAACTATTTTCTATTGGCGCACACCCAAGCCGATCCCTTCTTTCGACCTTTTGTCTGCTTCTTTATTATTTTCCCTGTATACATGTTGGCAATCAATGAATTCAAAATTTGTCTACAAACGTTTTATATCTTACACCAATCTAGCAAGTCTTATGTTTAAACATCTATGTGTGCCTTTTATCCAATTTATAACATTTAATGAATCCCCAAAGACTTTAAGTCTTTTGCAACCTTTTCCTAAGGCAAAACCAGTGAGTAGTTTGTAACTCATTAGTTCTGCAAAAATGTTGGTTCCTGTTCCAAGGCCTAAAGTCAGGACAAAAAAATGTGTGGATGAAAGGTGGAGAAGTCCTCCCCCTCCACAATGTGTTTGTTGTGAGGCTCCATCAAAAAAACCCAAGGGGGAAGTCCTGTCGAGCACTAACTCTTGTGTCTGTCTCGAGGATATGCATGGAAGAGACAGAGAGGAGGGGGGAAGGTGGCCAACACTGTTTGTTGCCGAGATCTCTGGTGGAAGAGTTACACCTTTAAAAATGATGGAGTTTTGTGCCAACAAAAATCTGCAAATGATCACGAGTGTGAGTTCTTTTAGATGTTTGTAAGACATGTTATTCCACCTCAGAAGCCATGAATGTTCCAAGTTCCTTCCCTCCCACAACAACTGTAAGTTAAGCAACTTTGATATCTCCAGCCATACTTTGAGGATGTAACTACTGTTTAGAAAATGATGGGTAGTGGTTTCCTCTTCTGTTTTGCAGAGAGAACACCATCTAGGTCCAACAAAATTCCATTTCTGAAGGTTTTCCCAAGTCAGGACCTTGTTCCGGAGAGCATTCCACATAAAAAGCCTTGTTTTTGCTGGGCTTTTGACTTTCAACAGTTTGTTCCACCACCAAAGAGTCTCTTGTGTATCTGGATGGCATTTTAAGTAACCTAGCTTGGATGTGTATACTCTAGATGGTGTAGAATCCCAAACAAGTTCATCCTTAGTGTTTGATAGACGAACTTGTGCAGCCTTTAGACCTTGGATAAAGTGTTCCAGTTCTCATGAATTTTCTTCATTGAGTCCCAAACTGAAGGGGTCCTTCCATCCTTGGGCCCAAAGAGTGGTGTGATTAGTGTCTGCCAGGGAACTTGGGAAGTAAGAGTCCCTGGAGTGTAAAGAATCGATTAATTGTTTGGTAAGTAAATGGTTCCCATCACCGCTTGACTAGGGGTCCAAACCTATCTTGAGTCTATTTCCATTTCCAATATTCAAGGCTAAACCATTTTCTATAAGTGTAAAGGCTTTTATGATAGCTTTCCTGATCACCAAAGCTCCTTTTGTAGTTTTTGGTTGGCACCTTATCTAGGTCTCAATTGAAACTGGTGCAATGCACTTTTGTTGGATATCTTTAGTCCAAAGACTAGTGGTATTTAGAAGACGCCACCCCACATTTGCTTCCTACGCTTTGGAGAAGTGGAAGACGTTTTTCAGTTCCCAACCCCCCAAGGCATTTTTTGTGGAAATTCTTTCCTAGTGAACCCAAGGAATTACATGTGAGTCTGATTTGCCACTCCAGAGGAAATTGGAGTAGATTTTTCTAGCAACATTCAAAATTCCTTTAGGGATCCAAGAGAGAGACATCTAATAAACAGGTATGGCTTCCAAATCCGATTTGAATAATACCAATATGCATGCTCGTGACAACCACCGATGACTCCAAGAATTTATTATTTTGTACATTTTTTGCAAGAGCCACTTCTAGTCGTCTTTTCTGTAGTTATTGGGTTTTAGATTAAAACCCAAGAATTTTAAACCATCTGCTAAAACTCTTTTTTCGAAAGGAAAGTAGTTAAAAAGAGTTGAATCTTCTTCATCAATAACTAGAAAGGTAGTGAGTGATGATTTTCGATCGTTTATTATCATCCTTGTAGATTTTGAAAAGAGTGTAAGAATGTCCCTTAGAGTCTCAGCTTCTCATCTTGTCCCTCCACTGAAAAGTAAGACATCATCCATGAAGAGGAGATGTGTGAGGGATAGAGTCTATGAGATTTTGATCGCCAAGAGTTCTCCTGAAATGGTTCTTTGTGTAAGTGCTTTGTTGAGTCCTTCTGATACTAGGAGAAAGAGGAGTGGCGACAAGGGACAACCTTGTCTTAGTCCTCTTTCAGGAGTAAAAAAGAGGGAGACTGAGCCATTTATTAGAACTGAAAAGGATGTTGAAGTAAGACAACTCATAATCAAAGTAATGAAAGGTACTTCAAAGCCTAAATGAGTCAACAATAATCAAATTTATAGCCATCTCACTCTGTCATAGGCTTTTGAAAGATCTATTTTTAGCATTGTCCCTTTTAATTTCCTGACCTTCATAATGTGTAAACCTTCTTGAGATATACCTATAGCTTCATGAATCTGTCTCCCTTCCAGAAACCCAAATTGTTGTTCCGAGATATTTTTTGAAAGAATGTTTTTCAACCTTTGAGCAATAATTTTGGAGACGATTTTGTAGGCACAGTTACATAGTGAGATTGGTATGAATTCATCCAGAGTTTTTGGTTTATCCGATTTTGGGATGAAAGATATGAAAGTGGCATTTAGATTCTCATGGATTCGGCCTGAAATCCTTCTATCCTCCACCATTTTCAATAGATCTGTAATTTCTTTTTCTGTAATTTCATTCATCAAAGGAAGGTTATCTTCTTCTTCTATAAATCTAGGGAAGTATTGGGCCACTTTGACTACTTCCTCTACTGTAGCTTGGTTGTCTTCTTTAAAGAGATTTTTGAAATAGCTCTTCCCTAGGAGTGACATCCCTTTAAAAGAGGATTCCATATTTCCATCATGGTATTTTAAATTCCAAATGGTATTGAGATTTTTCCTTCCTTTTGCATAGGCTTGAAAGAACTTTTTATTTTCGTCTCCACTTTCCAACTAGATAGCTCTGCTTTTTAGCCTCCAAGTTTCTTATATTTATTTTGGCATATTTATCCTCTTTTTTTCGAGATGTAGTATCTTGATTTTTAACTCTCTTGTGTTCAATAGGTCCCCTTCATCATCAGACATATTTTTTAGTTCTATTTCCATTTCTTTTAATTCCTTGTCTTCTTGTTTTTTTTTTGGAGGGCCCAAGGTTTTACAACATCTTTTATTCTTCTTAGGTTTTTAGTAAACTGAAAATATGTTGGCCGAGGGATGTCTTTTAGGAAGGGAATCCAATGTTCCTTGGTTAACTTTAAAAAGTAATCATCTTCTAGCCATGTTTTGTTGAACTTGAAAGTGCTACATGGTTTTTCTTAATCTTGTCTAAGCTCTAGAAATATAGGATAATGATATGATAGACCTCCAAAGTTAATACATTGTTTGAAGGTCGGGGAGTTGATTAGAGGAGTATTAGAAATCAAGAAACGATCAAGTCTTTTTTCCACTCCATCTGTTCCGACTCTATTTTTCTTTCAAGTCGGCTTGAGGGAGAGTGGTGTTAGGTCTGAAAGAGAAGCTTTTGCAAATTTATTGAAGAAAAATTCAACCAAAGGGTGGGGTCTCGCATTGTCCCCCCAAAATTATGAGGGGCCTAGGGAGAGATTTAGATCCCCCTCCTAAAAGTAGTAAATCCTTAAACAAGGAATTTTCAGGAGTGTATCCTAGAAAGGTTTCCTTTTCAGATAAGGTTCATAGGTGTTAAGTAAATGGAATAATTCATTTAGTTTAGGGAGGAGAAAAGTAATTCCAAGGCCAGATTCCAAACCCCAAGTGTTGAGGACTTGAACTTTTTGAGAGTTCCATCCAATCGCCAAACCTCCAGATCTGCCTACGGCATCCACCGTCATGAAGATCCACCCAGGAAGTAAGTGCTCCAAGCCAACTTTAACCTCCTCCCCAGCTCCCATAGTCTCTTGTAGTAGCAAAAAATCTGGGTGTTCTGAAGAGATCACCCTTTTTAGGGAAAATTGTTTATGGGCTCTTGCCAAACCCCTGCAATTGAAGGACATGATCTTTATAGAGACACCCTGCCCCTGAGCTTCACTGCTCAAAGTGCTGGTTCAATAGATTGTTGTGTTTCGGCCAAAAGATCTAATTTCACATTTGTTTTTGCTTTGGACAGGAAGGATTTTCTCTCTCACCCTTCCCTATCAATGGAGGTAATCTCCTTTTTTTTGAGTCCACCTATAGCATTGGTTTGGTATCTTAAGAAGTATCGGGTGGAGGAGGATTCCCCCGACTGTGTAGTGGAGGAAGAGTTTTCTTCAAGGATGCAGAATCTCTTAGGGGGAGGTGGGGATTCCAAATAGGGAGGCTCAACGGAGTTGTCTTGTTTGGCCACATGAGAGGTAAGGGATATAGTATTGTGTGATAAGTTTTTTAGGGCCTCCATCCAATCCTTAACCTCTAAAGTTATTTTGAAAGCTAGGATTTTAGCCTTTTGAAAACCGTGCAATACTTCCTAGAGTTCCTTTTTTGTAATTTCACTCATCAAAGGATGGTTATCTTCTTCTTCTACAAATCTAGGGAAGTATTGGGCCACTTTGACTACTTCCTCTACTCTAGCTTGGTTCTCTACTTTAAAGATATTTTTGAAATAGTTCTTCCCTAGGAGTGGCATCCCTTTAAAAGAGGCTTCCATATTTCCATCATGGTCTTTTAAATGCCAAATGGTATTCACATTTTTCCTTCCTTTTTCATAGGCTTGAAAGAACTTTGTATTTTTGTCTCCACTTTTCAACCAGATAGCTCTGCTTTTAGCCTCCAAGTTTCTTCTATTTATTTTAGCAGCTTTATCCTCTTTTTTTCTAGATGTAGTAACCTGATTTTTGACTCTGTTGTGACCAATAGGTCCCCTTCATCATCAAAGAGATTTTTTAGTTCGATTTTGATTTCTTTTAATTCCTTATCTTCTTGTTTTCGTTTTTGGATGTCCCAAGGTTTTACAACATCTTTGATTCTTCTTAGGTTTTTAGTAAACTGAAAAGTTGTTGACTGAGGGATGTCTTGTCGGAAGGAAGTATAATGTTCCTTGGTTAACTTTAAGAAGGAATCATCTTCTGGCCACAATATGTTGAACTTGAAAGGGCTGACTGGTTTTTCTGAATCTTGTCTGAGCTATAGAAAGATAGGATGATGATCCGAGGGACTTAATTATAAGAGTATTAGAAATCAAGAAATGATCAAGTATTTTTTTCACTCATCTGTTCCAACTCTATTGTTCTTCCAAGTTGGATTGAGGGAGAGTGGTGCTAGGTTTGAAAGAGAATCTTCTAAAAATTTATTGAAGAAAAAGTCTACCAAAGGGTGGGGTCTCACACTGTCCCCCCAAACTTCTCAGGGGCTTATGGAGAGATTTAGATCCCCCCCCTAATATTAGTAAATCCTTAAACAAGGACTTTTTAGGACTGTATCCCAGAAAGATTTCCTTTTTAGATAAGGTCCGTAGATGTTAAGTAAATTGGTTCTCATTTAGTTCATGGAGGAGAAAAGTAATTCCAAGACGAGAGCCCAGACCCCAAGTGTTGAGGACTTGAGATTTTTGAGAGTTCCATCCAATGGCCAAACCTCTAGATCCTACGACATTGACCATCATGAAGCTCCACCCATGAAGTAAGTGCTCCAGGCCAACTTTAACCTCCTCCCTAGTTCCCATAGTCTCTTGTAGTAGCAAAAAAATTGGGTGTTCTAAAGATATCACCCTTTTTAGGGAAGATTTTTTATGGGATCCTCCCAAAACCTTGCAATTGAAGGACATGATCTTCATAGAGACACCTTGCCCCTCGGCTTCACTGCTCTAAGTGCCCATTCAATAGATTGTTTTGTTTCGGCCAAAAGATCCATTTTCTCCTTTATTTGTGCTTTGGACATGAATTATTTTCTCCATCGTCCTCCCTTATCAGTGGAAGTAATATCCTGTATTCCGAGTCCACATACAACTTTGGTTTGGGATCTTAAGAAATATTAGGTGGAGGAGGATTCCCCCAACTATGTAGAGAAGGAAGAGTTTTCTTCAAGGATGTAGAGTCTCTTAGGGGGAGGTGGGGCTTCCAAATACAGAGGTTCAAAGAAGTTGTCCTATCTACCCACGGGAGAGGTAAGGGAAATAATATTGAGTGATAAGTTTTTTAGGGCCTCCATCTAATCCTTACCCTCTATAGACATAATATTATTTAAAATAGTAATAGGGGGAAGGGGGAAAGGAGTAATACCCGAGGTCCCCGGAGTCGGTAGGTATGGGGTGGCTATAGTAGCGCTTGTAATCTCCAATTTTCCATAAATCACCCTCTTGAGGGTTGGTGAGTGATCCAGTTGGATCCTTTCAGCTGTCACCTTTGTAGAAGCACCCGTTTCTGGCGAGGAAAGTGTAGATGATTTTGGAACAGTTTCTTGTCGTCTGTTGCATTCTAGTTAGTAGGGAATTGACTTTGATTTGTAGTAAGAACCCCCTTTTGTTCTTAATGGTATATGGCATGAATCCACCAGATGCCCATACTTGTGACAACGCTGACACCGAAAAGGGACATTCTCATAGTCCAATATTTGAGTGTGTGTATATCCTTCCCATGTTAGGTCGATATCTTCTCCTAACCCTTCCCTCACATTTAGATTGACCACAATCCTCACTATTTTCCTTTGTTTAGTTCTTTCGAAAGAAAGGTAATCTTCAAGAAACTCCCCCATAAAATTTCCAATAGCTTTGAAATAGTCCAACACCAAGAACTGGAGAGGAAGGGCTAACAAGCGGACCCAAACTGAAATTTTGTCCATTCTTTCCTTTGTGTCATCAAAAAGAGGACTCCATGATTTCAACAAAAGAGGGGAGGAATTTACACTCCAATTTATTCCCAACACCCAATTAGCATCCTCTGACCGATTGAATTTGAAAGGAAACCAATTTTGGCATAATTCAATAACTTCTATTGAATAACCCAGGTCTTCTTTCTAGGTCGACTCTACCTAGGAAACTCTAGGTTTGCGGGAAAAAAATATGCCTGTAGCTCTGCCAACCAGTGTCTGATTCGTCATTTTGACCACATTGTTCATGCCGAATTCTCTCCCTAGTAGCAGATTGCCCACTTTCCCTTTGGAGGAAAGTCGTTTCCTTTTCCTTTTATGTCGACCTTTATAAAAACCCATGTCGTCCCATGAAGCCTATGAGAAATTCTCTGAAGAAAAAGACCTCATGTTTAGTGTAAACCCTCGCTGCTCTTCGATGTCTAAGTGGGCCGAGATAAAGCCCTGTGAAGGGGTAAAGTACAGACCCTTTTGGCTTGTATCCAAGATGATGTTTTCGTCAGTCTGAGGTCTTTTCTTCCCCACCCCATAACCAACGAAATCAGAGTGGGGAGTTGTTGCTCCTTGAGTTAGCCAATCGAGGGCTAGCTCAGGCAATCCAATGGCTGAGAGGTAACTATCATAGGTGAGGGTGTTCGAAGCTAGGTACTCAAAAAAAGTCCCAAAACAACTCGAGGAGATGTCCACTCCATATGGGGAAGAATGAGGGTTTGGGAGGGTTCCTTTCAGTGGATAAGGAGGCTCTCAAGATAAGATATGGTGTAACGGTGAGAAACCAATTGTCGAAAGCCCAAGTGGGGGGTCAGAACCACAATAGGTAGGTGAGAGTGGGAAATCCAAGCCTTTTTCCATGGTGGGCCTAGGAGACAGGGAACAGGGGAAGTTAAGATGCTGTGGCGGTTAGCAGTAGCAGATAGAGGGAGAAGTGGACAAGGGGAAAAACTACGGTAAGGGTAAAACTGTCATCGTTGAAATGTAAAAGAACCGGTGGAAATCATCTGCAATCTTTCTCTATGGTTCCGAAAAAACCCGCAGATGTCATCCTCCCCCTCTCCAAGTTATT
>ML793451.1:835543-850636 GCA_009831015.1 Picea engelmannii | reverse complement strand
ATATATAGATTCAACAAATTCTTTAAGATACTCAAATGTGAATGGTGAACTGAGTTTTTGTATGTTCATATTTTTTACAATCAATATGTCATCTCATGTTCATTATTTTCAATTTATTCTTGTTTATAGTGTAATCATAGAGTTTCTTCCATGTTCATATTTTTAGATCTCTTTGTTTTCACTACTAGAATGAGAAATGAGCTTGAAATCACAAATAAATGTTATTTTATAAATAGATATTTTGTTTTGGAGGTATTGTTTCTTTCTGGAAATAATAATCATCTTGTTAATTTGAATTTTGATAGATTTTCATTTTCTTACTAGGTTCTTGACACAACTTCTTTATTATTCTCTTTTGTATAGATGTCCAATAGTTAATAGTGCATCCAACTTATTTTCTTCAATTCTATATTTTTCAAGTACAATTTTTTTACATAGTAAAATTCAATCTTTTCTTGCATGGTGCCTATATGTTTTATTTTGACAATAGATGTAATAAACACACATAATTACTTTCATGTTAAAGACAAGATACCTATTTTTTTCTAGCATCATAGAGCAAGGAGTTTCTATTTGAACTCCTGGTCCTCTAGAACATTTTTTTAACTTTTTTAGCTTTCTTCCAATATTATATGGAGAGAAAAAAGCCTAGAGAGGATATCCATAAAAGTAATCTTTGTAACAATTCCTTGAACAATAGCTTCCTCAATGGCAAGCCTCATACGTGGATTTTTTCTTCATTTGTTCTACATAAATAATGGACCTTCATATTCTCTATTACATGTTTCTCCACACAAGAGTTCCAATTATAACTACAATCCAATTTAAGGTCAACAGACTTGTAACAAGGAACTAGCTCCAATTTGTGACCATTAAATGTGATATATGACTTTATAATAAAGAACTAGGAGTATTTAGTATACCTATAAATATATGTATTGTAACCTGTGTAGTGTAATTTACCTATGGAAATAGATACATACTGATTTAAAGTGTAATTCAACAAGAACAATAACCTTGTGAACTATTGTGTTGAACAAAAAATTAATGGAGGTTGGAAATATTATGTTGGTATTGATATATAAAATTTAAAAATTTTATTTTTAAGTTCTAAATGTTAATATTATTTCCATTATCTCTCAAGAAAACCACTTCCTATTAGTTGTAGCTCATTCATATATATATATATATATATATATATATATATATTATTTTACACAGAACATGTGTAAGAGGTTATTATACATTATACATTATCTTTTTTTAAAAAATATTTACAATTGGTGTGATATTCGGTGTGATATTCAAAATCAAGTTCAAATTTTTAAAATTCATATCAAATTGAAAACCATTTTTTCTTCTTCATGTGTTTTGGGACTTAAGATATGCGTTTTGGGCTAAAAAAAATTTATTTATTTATCCTTAAAATGAAGTGTATTCCATCAACATTTGCTAGCTCTTTATATTTCTCACAAAAATTCATGGGACAATTCTCTTTTTGCCACAAATGTGTTGGATATTACGTTTAATGTCAAGGAGATGGACCACAATGGAAAACATGGGCCCATATTTTATTTTGCATATTGCCAATGTTTTTGGATTATATTTATTTTGCATATTATTAAATTTTTTGGATTACAAATTTTACCATATTGTGAATTTATTCCATACATTTTAAAGCATGGAGGTATTTTCTACTGAAAACTATCGCTAAATTATTATGTAGTGTGTGGCATTTGTTAAGTGCAAAATTTTGGTTCAATTATTTGAAACTTATCTACTATTACTTTAGCATTATTTGTATTTGTTAATCTCTTTATACTCTAACTTATATCATTATTTATTTCTTAGTAATATCATTGTTGCCCTTGTACTACATTGCATATTATTTTAAATCTTGGAGGTATTTTCTATTGAAAACTATCTTTCAATTATTATGCAGTGTGTGGCATTTGTTAAATGCAAAATTTTGTTTCAATTATTTGAAATTTATTTACTATTATTTTACATTATTTGTTTGTTGGTAATAACTATTTGTTAATCTTTTATACTGTAATTTATATCATTATTTGTTTCTTAGTAATGTCAAGATTTGATTGTTGCTCTGTAATCCATTGCATATTTTTTATTTATTGGTTATTTTGTTTATATTGAAATTTATGTATGAGTAATTTATTACTATTTATTTGTTGTTTTCTATTGCAATGCATATTTTATATTTATTGGTTATTGCTTTGATCAGATTATGTTAAAATTTTGTAAAAATTTATGAGATCAAAAATTTAAATTTATTTGTCTTGATGTTATATTTTAAGGATAGTCAACTTGAAATGTAATTAATTATTGATGGTGTTTTAATATATATATATATATATATATATATATATATATTTGTGTGTGTTTTTTTGTCAATAAGTTCTATAAAATATTAAATGTGCATAGTGAATTTACTTTTTCATACAAGGCACAATGTGTATTTACATATTTATTTTTCTCAATTTATCATTGTTGGAAAAGTAAGTTTAGATTTTTTTCCTTATTTATTTGTTTTTATCTCCTTGTTTTCCCTACTAGAATGCAAAGTAAGTTAGAAATGACAAATAATTGTTATTTTATGTATAGATATTTTTTAAGACCTATTGTCTCTTGTATAAATAATCAATTATCTTGTTGATTTCAATTTTGTTAGATTATCATTTTTTGACACAACTTCTTTATTATTATTATTTTTGAAAAATGACCAAAATGGATCCAACATATTTTCTTCAATTATGTGGTTTTTAAGTATCATTTGTTTAAATATTGAGAAATCTTGAAATGCAATATTTTCTTGCATTGTTCCTATATACTTTATTTTGATAATATGTATAACAATTTGACATAATTCTTATTATGTTAAAGACAACTTCTTATAGCATCATAGCTTAAGGAATTTGTATTTTAATTTCTTCTTTACTATAACCTTTTTTTAACTCTTTGAAGTTTCTTCCAATATGTCTTAAAGTAAATTTCTCAATTTCAAACTTTATAATAAAAAAATTTCTTTATTTATTGTGCATGAAATAGAAGGTCTTCCTATCCCTCTAACATGTTCCTCCACAAGAATTCTAATTATAATTACAATTCAATTTAGGACCAAGGAACTTGTAAGAAGGAACTACCTCCAATTTTTTATCACTAAATATGATTTATGACTTGATAATAAAAGGTGAAGGTTATTTTAATATACTTATGAAAACAATTATTATTGCATATAGCTTATTTTACCTATAGAAATATAAATAAATTGATTTGAAGCATGGTTAAACAAGAACAAACAATAACACTAGAATCTATTCTCCTGAAAAAAAAAATAAAAAAAATAATGATTGTTGGAAAACTTACTTAGGCCTTGAGAGAATTTGAAAAGAACTATATAAAGTTAGAAAATATTTTGTTTTTAGTTTGATATTATTAATGTTATTTCCAATGCAACTTATTTTTTACACATGATCTAATAGTTTAGTGTGCATGGTTAGGGTTGTAGATTTATTTATTTCCTTAAAGTGGAATGAAGATGGAGTGCATTCCATGGAATTTGCTAGTTCTCTATGTCTTTCATATATAAACTAGAGGGACAATTTTTTTCTCCCATAAATTTATTGGATATTATAAGCTCTTTTTTTATTGTTTAAATTGAAATGGATTCAACTTGTTGAGAAATCCATTAGACACTAGAATTATACAAAATTAACTACTTAAATCTACAGACTCAACAATTTCATCATTTCAACATTATTTAGATTACCATATTATAGGAAGATGCACCACAACTTAAATGGACATCAATGTAAAGCATTGGCCCATTAGGTTGGGCACATGATCGACTAAGGGGATCTGTCCGTAGCAATTTAAAGCATTGGCCCATTAGGTTGGGCACATGATCGATTAAGGGGATCTGTCCGTGGGGCGTGGTTTAGCGACCTGATTATTGTTTGTTGGTGTTTGTGAGCCGTTATTTATTACAAGCCACTCTCCCTTAAGTTTCAATCGAACGGTTCTCAAAGAACGTTTCGCTTGGATAGACAAAGCACGAACGGCCGAGGATTGATTACGTGATAAGATGCCAAATATCCATGAATCTTTGATGGGGGAAGAGATCGAATCAGGATCTCTTAATTTTAAGGGGCCTTTTTTGAAATACTAATCTTTGAAAAATCTTGGCTGCTTACTTGGAGTCAAGTCCGGCCTTGCAACATATGATATCAAAGCGTCCTTGAGATGAGCCACGCTATTGCACAAAGGTTATTTCAACTTAGTATGCGTTTATTAAAGTAAGTTTATTTCAACTTAGCATGATATTCCATTTATTAAAGTTTTTGGGCAAGTATTTTTGGTTTGTTATATATATATATATATATATATATATATATATATAATTAATTAAATTAAATTAAATTAAATCGTGAAAATTTATAAGTTTATTTGATATTGTTTTCGAGGTGTAGGATAGTCGGTGACAGAGTGTGTTGTTAAAGTCACCGGTTCGAAACCTGTGGGGACAAAAAATCCAACCATGTTAAGGGTTGGTGTGGCTCAGCCCTGGTGTGATCCTCGGGTGATTTTGACGGCTTAGATGCCCCTGAGTCGTGGTTTCTCAAGCCACAGGTTAATCGTGTAACCAACAAGTCCCGCACAAATTAACAAACAAAAAAAATAACATTATTTGATATCATGTAAATGCGGTCTATTTGAATGTGAATATCATTAATAGTACATTGTTTGAGTTATATTAAATTAGCATTGCACAAATATAGATTTTGTGTTTTTTTTTCTAAGTTGATAAAATGGTGAATCAAAAACTATTGAGCTCTTAACTCTTCATAATTATCACATACTAAAACTCAAGATGCAATAGTTATTGCAATTTAAAGGACTTTGTAAATGTTAATCAATCAACTTTTACAAAGGAAATTGAAAATTTTTCCTAGTGGAACAAACTTGATGAAGCCATGGGTCTACATGTTCTAGATAGTTTGAATTGACAGAAATTGACTTCCTTATTTAGTAAACTTAAAGAATTTTGGATCTTATAGTTGGCATTGCTTATACATGATGAAAACTTATCCATCCAATATTATATTTCTATGGAAAAACCAAATCAAATGAAGAGAGCATCTTTTTTTATTTTATCCATGCTAAAATCTCATTTTCACTTATTTTCTTCTACTTTTTATCTTACTATGGATGCACTAAGACATGAGTTAAAAATTCCCTCTTTTAATGTTTGATTCGAGAATCTTACTAGGAAACAACCTAATATTATGCAATTAAATGCTCTTTTTGGCTTTAAGAATGAGGCTCTTGTGGCTCATAACTCTAAAGGTAAGCATAGAACATTGTATATAAAAAAGAAATATTGTGCTCAAGATGGTGAGTGTGCCTTAAAGCCTCCAATGAAAGAAAATTTTTTTTTTTTCATCTTCAATGTTTGGTGAGTATTCCTCCAAGTCAAGGAAGAAGTCAAGTGAATCCTAATGTTGAATCCAAATGATAATTGAAACTATAAGCTTTGAATAAATACATGCAACAACACAAAATTTTAGTGGGAAAACCTTCTTCGTGGAAAATGGTATGCTTTATCTAATCAATATTTATATTTGTGTTGTGATAGATTTTGGTCCATCACACTATATGACTCATTCTCTTGAGTTGTTTTCTTCCACATCTGAATGTAGCATTTCGAAGATGTCAATTGGAAACTCTACATAGCTTTATGTTTTAAGATTCAAACTCTTCAATTAGATGATGGGTGCATCAATAATGTCCTCCTTCTTCCTAACATCTTGACGCGGATAGTCGCGACCCTCACAGTCCGACCCGCTCTGACCAGGACCTTCTTCGCCTCAGGCCCGAAGAGTCAAATCTCTTCCTACTCCTCTTGGGAGTTCTTACTACCCACAGGACTCTCCTCGGCGATCTCCTCTTCGCAACTCGGGAAATCGACGTTCGCACTATCGCGGACCCTTTGCGCACAACTCACATGCAACTTATAATCCCGAACCCCGATAGTCAGCGGTCAACCACTTGGGATATCGCCACTCGCGAAGATCAATAGTTTGAATTTCCAAACCCCGAGCACCGAGGTACCGATCCCCGATTAAATGCCACCTGGACTCCACTCACTTCCAAGGCCCCACGCGACCACGTCACCTCATGCCCCGTGTGATCAGAAATCGCGGGATTGTGATTTCAACTGTCGCGAATCCTTTGCATTGGGAAACCCCGAATGTCGAAACCTCGATTCTCCGGATTCATGCCACCTGTCCCTCCGACAATCGACGACTCCCACAGAATCGGGAAATCGCTACTCGCGATTTCGACGTGCATGCAACTCTTGCACTCGCCAACCACGATATGCCGATATGTAATGGCAAATGGGTTCTACCTGCGCTTGGAGGTTAAATCTCTCGCTACCTCTCCTAGATCCAACGGTCTGCGAGACTTCGCGATTTTCCTCAGGAATTTCAAGTCATCGATTCTCTTTCTCTTGAAGAGTCCTTCTGTTCCAAAACTCCGCCTTGTTCGAAGTTTCTCCTGGGTCTATTCCCACATTGTTTTACTCGGAACTATCCCTCCTGAGCTTAACTTCTCCCACTCCTTCAACTGAAAGTTGGCGCACTCCTTGCGCTCGACGCCCAATCACTCTCTAAGTGTTGGGTCTTTCGGACTCTGTGCACTCCCGCAACAGTAATCCCTGCCTTCCTCCTCTCAGAATCGCCTCTGGGACTTCAAATTCGACCTGCGCTTCTCTTGCACAGTTCGAATAACCCAACACAATTCTGGTAGAGGAGAATAAGAGTTTACCTGTAGAGCCCCCTCAACGCACTCTATGCAGAGGAATTCGACTACACTCTATGCAGGAATCTCCTGGCTCAAACAGAGAAACAATTGAAACTCATTCTTGCCTCTCCCCCAGATTTCTAATCTGCCATGAAATTACATATGCAGCATATACAACGAAAGCATAACAAGAAGAAAGTATGCAACAACATAGTATCAACAACACACAGAGAATAATCACAACCATGGAATTGAATCAAAACTTTCCTATTAATTCAATATATGTACATGGGGATTCTTCACAAGTTCTATGCTTTGCTCTCTCCTTGCTCCTCAATGCTAATGCTTCTTCGAATCTGAATATTGCCTACAATAATACAAAGGAGGGTGCCTATATTCCATTTTCCCTCTCGAAAGCAAAACTGTCTAATCTAGACTTAATTAATTTATCTACTTGCATTAAATCTAATAAATGCCTCAGCTACCTAAGGACGAGAGCTTATCTTCTCAAGGTCCATTACAGTGTACAAGTGCACTTCATTACATCAATGCATTAATGTTTGGCGCACCAAATATCAAAATATTTCAAAGTTTGAATGTTGGCGCTCTCCAGCTGTCTTTTCCTTGGTCCACGCACTAGCTCGCTTGATGAGTGAGCAATGCTCCTGCATCACATCTCTAGCAATCTACTTTCTATTTATTATACCTATCATTTTGGTGATGAGAAAACAATATAGTTTTCTTCAAATGTAGTTATTGAAAAACTACAAAATCACATCATTGTTTCTTCTAGAAGAGTTGATCATAGTTCTTGACTATACAAGTTTGGTTATTTTGATCCTTCCTCTAGCTCCTCTTTTATTTAAGTTTGGCATAAAATATTTGGATATACAAACTACATGTATTTGCAACAATTAAGCATACAAAATTTGGTGCTTGGTTTTTCTAAATTTTCTTATACTAGTGGAGTTTTTCCATGTTATGCTCTTGGAAATAATTTCAATATCCTTTTACTAAAGGAAATGTGTTTTGTTATATGGAACCTCTTGAGTTGGTACATAGCGATCTCATGTCATTTATGACTTGTTCATTTTCAAGGGCTAAGTATGGGCTCATGTTTATTAATGAATTCTAATGTCACTCTTGGGTGTACTTTCTTTAGTACAAGAGTGACTTATTTTATACATTTAATACATTCAAATATTGTTTTGAGCAACAATCATTTTTTTCTATCAAGAAACTATGCATATAAAATGGGGGGGAGTATGTCAAGTAGGAATTAAAATATTTTTTTAGATAACATGACATTTAGCATTTACACCTCTAAGAAAAGTTACATTGATGAAAGAATAAAATAGACATCGAAATATGGAAAACTAAATGATTTCAATCCAAGAACATGACAACTTCTTTATAAGTAGTGAATTGTGTCAATTACATTTAGAAAAAATTGCTTCATATGGTAGTGTTGCCTCATGTTAATACTAATGTCTCTACCTTTAGAGTATTTGGTAGTCTATCATGGACCTTAATTCTAGATGAAAAAATTAAAGAGCCAACCATTGATATATGTTGGTTAGGAATATAGGTTATTTTATTTTGTTTCATAAGATTGCTTGTTTCAAAGGGTTGCTCATTTTGATGATAGCTCCATATCCACACTATCTCGTTCCCCTCCCATAGATTATCATACTAACAATGGTGTCGGTCATTTTGAAAATTTTTCTTCTGTAGAACATGAAGATGATGAACATTTTGAAGATTAAAATAAACCAAGATAAAATCTTCCATCAACACCAATAGAACATGATAAACCTAAATAGGAATAACTTGATCAAGAGCATCATTTGAAGAGGAAATTTTGTAAGAAAAAGAGGCCTACCAAGTGTGGATACGAGCCAAATCATTTTAGCTATTTTTCCTCTAAAAATGACCATACTGAATAACAAACCACTAGTGTCTTCTTTCTAGGTCATGTCATTTCAAATGATCCAAAACAATTTTATGATGTTGTTAGGATACCTAAATGGGATGCTACCATGATAGAGGAGTATTACTTTCTTGATAATTAAAAAAACACATGGGATCTTGTTCCTCTTTCTGAGGAACAAAATTATGTTCACTATAAATGGGTATACATAACCAAATATGTAGTAGATGGCTTCGTTTACAAGCATAATGGGCATCCTATGGACAAGGCATTTACATAGGTTGTGTTGATGATTACAATTGCTGATACATTCTCTAGGACACAAACCTGAGAGAGAGCCCTTGAGAGGGGTGTGTGGTTCCTATCTGAGATGGAGCAGGAATGTAGAGATGGACTCCTCCTTATAGAGAGTTGACAAGAAATCCAAATGATTCTCCTATGTAACATAATGAGAAAGGATATACGCAGAGTTGGGCATTCCTTTGGCCAAGCACAAGGTGAACCTGTGAAATCCCAAACTTTTGGGTGCATCATCATGAGACAGAAATGAAGATGATGTATTAGAATCCTCTGAGCATATATTTTATGAGAAACTCTAGATGACTCTCATGTGTAATCGAGTGGGAAAGAAGATCTATTTAGTGGACGTGTATGTGGACGAGAACAGGTGAACATGATCTTAGTCGCTGAGCACTAGTGAAGAAGTGGTTCTTATGTGTAATGCAGTGAGCCAAAGATATATACATCCCTATGGATGTGCCCCTAGTTGGTGAGAACTAGTGGGTGTATGAGATCCCTTGATATATTTTTCAAGAGTCACACCTCCATGTAACCCTAATTGTAATGTAAATGATACAAGTTGGCCCCACCTTAGTGTAATTGATAATTAATGTAAAAGATAATTAATCTTGTTAATATTAATTATATTATGAGATAGAGAGGTTGGCCCTATTGTTCCAATAGACACTTATGTTGACAGGTCAAGTCTAATATAAGTAAAGGTAGATTCCCCATTGAGGAGTCATATCTTTCATGTGAGTTTAGAAATTTCAGAAAGTACTTTTACTTGGGAAAAGTGTGCACCTCTCTTGGATGCTATTCTTCTAGGGTTTGGAAACAGCCTCTTGTGTGGTATGTTTTCTTGGTGCTCAAAGTATTTCTCTTGAAGAATATATCAAAGTATTTGGCTAGGTTTTATTCCCTTGTTGATAAGTTCTTCTGAGGATACTTCTTGTGTTCTTATGCATGGTGTTTCTTCATGTGATCTTGGTTGTTGCAACATTATTGGTTATGGTTAAGTTAAAAGCTAAAATTAAATAAAGTTCATTCTTAGAACAATTTTGCGGTTATGAACACATATGTTGTTAGGAAAACATTTTTTTGAATTGTTCAAGGTGACAGTGGCTAAGGAGTGATACTCAGTTTTCCCTTATGGAGTTATGATCAGGACAAGTGATCGTGGTTTTCTTGTTTCTACCATTTGGAGGAATGTGGTTGCTCCATTTATCTTTCCAACATCATTGTTGAGATATGTAGCTCAAATATGAACTTTGATTTTCAATATTATATGGTTGTTTTTTATTTATATGTGTATATATATAAATCTATATAAGTGTGCCTCATAGCCATGATATATTTGTGGGATGCCACTGTTTAAATATAACTGTTAGTATTTTTTTTGTGAAGTATTATATGCTTAATTTGTATGTATATAGATATTAATTTGTATGGGTACACCTCTTGGCGTTAGTAGATTCATTGATTTTGTCTACCTCTTAATTACACACTACTACAGAAAATAAACAAGTGAAAGAATAAATATATTCAAGTTCATACGATCATACTGAGTATAGATAGAAAAGAATTAAGAAATCCCATAAATATATTCATTTATATTTTAACAAAGAGAGAGTCATATGTTACAATAAATCTGAGAGTGTTATGAAAAATAATACAATTATACAGTTGAAAGGTCCCTGACCAAGCAGATTAATACAACTAGGTTCTATATACCCATGAACTCTATAACTAGTTTAAATATAATTTAAAGAGTCTATGTCAAATTGTCTATAACATAAGAGAGCGAGTGCATCGAATGGTGGAAGGAATCCATGGAACCTGAGTACCTTTTGATTGCATGATGCCTCATTTCGCAAAGTCGAACTGATGTTTTTAACCTACGAAGGAGAAAAATGAAAGCGTTAATATCAATACTAGATCTCAATTAATTAAAAGAATAAGATAATAAAATAATTTGAAGGTGTAACTTATATTAGGTCCGAATTGAATTTTGGTGATGTTCTTATGACCTCAAAAATAAAGAGATATGCAACTCAGGAGGAGAGCGAGTTCGTAGTAGTCTGATGGGTTCCTTCGCAAGAAAAGGGACCCGTCCTAAAAATGATAGCTATGTGCAAAATCACTTATGAATTTAAGAGAGATAAACATATAATATAAAAGTTCCATTGTTCTGTACACATTCTATAAA
This sequence comes from Picea engelmannii, assembly GCA_009831015.1. NCBI lineage: Eukaryota > Viridiplantae > Streptophyta > Pinopsida > Pinales > Pinaceae > Picea > Picea engelmannii. The sequence continues at coordinate 839,396 of ML793451.1, read as the reverse complement.
TTCTTTAAAATACTGAGAGTATCCATGAAAGGGAATTACATATTGCAATCATAATAAAAGAAGCATTGTAGTGAATACTTTTAGAGAGAGGTAGTTACAACAAATATATATTTCATTATGGAGGTAAAATTACAGAGGATATTTACCGAGATGAATTATAAAGTAATTCCACATATAACAAGAGTTTTGTTAAATGAGACAGAGTTACCAGTGTTATTCCTCATAGTATCGTGATGGAATTCTAAATTGGGGAAACTAAAAGGATTAATTACAGAGACTAATACTGATTCTAATAACCGAGAAATAATTCTAGAGTCTAATCGTAATGAATATTATAGATAAATAGTTATAGTAAGAAAGTAACAACCAAGAAGTAATTACATACATGAAAAAGGTAGTCGTTCATGTACATGGTTTTCCTTGTGATGCCAAGTCACCCTCAGAGGCAACCCACTCTCACCAGGACCTCCTTCTTTACTGGCCCGAAGAGATAAACTCACTCTTCAATTCCCTTATCAGAAGTTTTCACTACCCATAGTAACTCCTGCCACGACCTCCCTTCGCTTATCGAGAAATCGGGTTTCGCTATATCGCGAAACTCGTTTACACAATCTTGTGCAAAAAAAAACCCCGGACCCCGAGCTTCGATGGTCAAAGGTCAATTCTTTCACTCGTCGGGGATTTCCCTATCAGGAAATCGCTGCTTGCGATGTCAACAATCTGACTTTCCAAACTCCAAGCCCCGAGGTGTCGATCTTCCGATACAACGCCCCCTGGACTCCACTCGTACCTGTGGTCCTACACTACCATGTCACCTTCAGGATTTCATGGGTCACGTATCCGAGAGGCAAGAGTTCCTTGGTGTCAATAACCCTGATTCACCGAACCCCGAGATACTGGGATCTCTCGACACGCGTCCTCGCGATCAACGGCTCTGATTATATCGGGGGATCGCTAATCGCGATTTCAAAGAGTATAAAACTCTTGTCTGTGCAAACCCCAATATCCCGATATGCGATGGCTCTTGATTTCTTCCTACGCCTATGGGTTAACTCCCTCGCAGCTCCTCTCAAATCTAACGGTTAGCGGGATTTCGTGAATTCCTTCTGCGAACCCTGTCTGTCGATTCTCCTCTTTGAAAATCTTTTTCGCTTTACAAAACTCTACCCTGTTCAGAAATTCTCCTGGGTATGTTCCCACAATATTCACAAGGAACTATCCCTCCTGAGCTTCGTCAACTCTGACTCCTTCAGAGACCTTTGCGCACACTTCATGTGCTCGACCCCAACAACTCTCAAAGTGTTGAAGTCACCCGGACTCTGTGCACTCGCAGCCACAATAATCCCTGTCTTCCTTTGCTCAGACAAATTGTTGAGACTTCAACTCGGCCTGCACTTCCCCTGCACGGCTCAAATAACCCAATTCAACTTCTGGGCAAATGAGAATAAGAGTTTAACTATCTAGCTTCATCAACGCACTCTATGCGGATGAATTCCACTGCACTCTATGCAGGAATATCTTGGCTCAGACAGAGAAACAATTGAAACTCATTCTCCTCTTCGTCTCACAGATTTCAATTTCAACTGTGAAATCACATACGCAGCATATCAAAGCAAACGTATGAAAGAAAGAAAACATACATGAGAATAATATCAACACAGAGAAACAACACAAACTATGAAAGTGAATCAAAGACTTCCTTCTATTAATTCAATCTGTACATGGGTGTTCTTCACCAGTTCTCTGCTCTTCTCTTCTCTTGCTCCTGTTCTCAATAATTCTGAATGAATACAATGATACAAAGGAGGGTTCCTATATTCCGTTTTCCCTCTCGAATTCTACAACTATCAAATCTACAATTAATTCCTATCTAACAACATTAAATTTAATAAATGCCTTCCCATCTACAATACAATACAACTGCACTTCTTTATGAACGGATTCATGAAAGAGCGGGGCAACAATTTCCAATGTATTTCAAAAATATATGTGATGGCGCTGTCCAGCTGTTCTCTGCTCCGTGCGGGCTCGCTTGATGAGTGAGCGATGCTCCTGCATCACCTTGAGGATAATCTAGTTTATTTTCATAAAAGCATGTAAATGCCAAAAATGCGAAAGCCTTTGCATACCCCTTTTCTTGTACACACAATAGGGGGGTTATTTCAATGATAGAATGTGGGTTTAGGGTTCATCAAAGAAAATAATGGGTTGACCCATTTAATACATCTTACATGGTATTCAAGTTAAGTTCCATCTTATGGAAAAAAAAATTATGCAAAGAATTTCTAAATATGAAAATGAAAGTCTATTTTTTTTAGAGAAAACAAATTATGAGGGAAACAAACTTGAGAGATAGAATTTAACCTTTAAACATGGATAGATTTATAATATTACGCAGATGAAACTCTAAATTGGGGAATTTAAATACCTGATGAATAACTATAGAGAACTGTGATAGAATTTTCTTAAAACAAAAGCAATGTTTTCAACACTTCCGTACAAAATAGGCAGAGTTCAAATATCAGACAGCTACATAAAAACTGTCAAGGTTATAACATAATGGTAAATACAATAATTTTTTAGCGTTACGATCCAGTCTTGGAAATAAAAGAAAATACCATAACTATGTTCAACAAGCCAATGGATTAATCATTAAGTGGATTTTGTTGGGTATGTGTTAAATTCTTTGCACGAGTAGTAGTGTTTGAGCGCCTGCACTGGGTGTGCAGGGGGGTAAGAGGGGGGGCCGCTAGGACCCCCCTCGGGGGGTGCAGGGGGGCGGAGCCGCCGAAATTTTTTTTTCGGGCTGACATATTTTCGCCGGTTTCGGGCCGACATATTTCCGGGACGATATATTTCCGGGACCACATGATATTAGGTGGTTTTCGGCACATGGTTTTTGCCGATGGTTTTCTATTTCTGGTTAAGGAATTAAGGTTTTGGACTAATCCAGGTCATTGGGTTAGGGTTTTGGATGCCGTTGTCTCCTATATGTATATTGTATTGTAAACAATGTAACACAAGGTGTATGAATATAATATATGCTGGTTTTCCCGGTTTGGGTTTCCAGGTGAAAAATCTCTGTGTAATGTTTGTATTTGCCATTGTATCTTTTCTGTTATTTTCAGAATATCAGTTTACAATAGATATTGTACAAGGTTAGAATTTACATTTGGTATCAGAGCTTTATTGGCTTCAGATGGATGCCTTTGTCGTCAAGGGTTTGGCTTGGGACTGTGATAAGCCTTGTTACAGTTGGAGATCTGCGGTATTGTTTTTCAGGTGAAAAGAAATGGCAAGCAATTCGAAGATGGAGATCGAGAAGTTTAATGGGAAAATATTTGAGCTGTGGAAGCTCAAGATGGAAGATCTTTTGGTGGAGAGAGATCAGTGGATCGTGGTAGATCCAGGTACGACACCTACAGGAACTTCTGCAGATGACTGGAAAAAGATGGATCGGAAGGCAAAGAGCACAATTCGACTGTGTCTCTCTGATTCAGTATTACTCAATGTTTCAGAGGAAGCTACAGCCAAGGATTTATGGGAAAAGTTGGGGAAGTTGTATCAGTCTAAGTCCCTGGTAAATAAACTATTCCTGAGAAAAAGCTGTATAACTTGAGGATGAGATATGGAGACTTGGTGGCAGAGCATTTGAACGCCTTCAATACTGTGGTAAGTCAGTTAGTATCTGTTGATATTAAAATTTTAGTTGAAGATAAATGTATCAGTTTGTTGTGTTCTTTACCAGACTCGTGGGATAGTCTGGTTGTGGCCATATGTAGTAATACAACTTCTTTGAAGTTTGAAGAAGTGGTCTCATCCTTGTTGTCGGAGGAGATGAGACGAAAGAATA
>ML793451.1:821118-832954 GCA_009831015.1 Picea engelmannii | reverse complement strand
AAGAAGAGGAGGACATGTCTCGTGTTCCATATGCGAGTGCAGTCGGCAGTTTGATGTATGCAATGGTCTGTACTAGACCGGACATTGCACATGCAGTGGGAGTTTTGAGCAGGTATATGTCAAAACCAGGGAAGGAGCATTGGGCAACAGTAAAAAGGGTTTTCAGGTATTTGCGTGGCACTGCTAGCTATGGATTGTGCTACGAAGGAAGACCAGGATTGGACAGAGTGGTTGATATACATGGCTTTGTGGATACAGACTGGGCTGGAGATTTGGATCGTAGGAGATCTACAAGCGGGTATGTATTTAACCTGTTTGGAGGAGCAATAAGTTGGATGAGCAAAAGACAAGATGTAGTGGCACTTTCAACTACAGAATCTGAATACATGGTAGCCACTCATGCAAGTAAGGAAGCAGTATGGTTACAAAGATTATGTTCAGGTATTGGGTTGGTACAAGAAGCTGTAAGGATAGAGTGTGACAGTCAGAGTGCAATTTTCTTGGCGAGGAACCCTGCTTATCATTCAAAGACAAAGCACATTGATGTTCAATATCACTTTGTGAGAGACATGATTGAAGAAAAAAAAGTATCACTAATGAAGGTGGAAACTTTGAATAATGTTGCAGATTCATTAACAAAATCTGTGAGCACTGAGAAGTTCTGTTGGTGTAGAGGATCCATGGGCATTGCTGCCTTGGATTGTTGACTATGTAACCCCCTGTCTGCAAAGAAAACAACAAGTGGGAGAATGTTGCGTATGTGTTATATTCTTTGCACGAGTAGTAGTGTTTGAGCACCTTTGCCGGGTGCAGGGGGGCGGAGCCCCCCGCACGGGGGTTCGGGGGCAGCGCCCCCGAAATTTTTTTTTTGGGACGACATATTTTCGCCGGTTTCGGGCCGACATATTATCGTCGGGACGACATATTTCCGGGACCACATGATATTAGGTGGTTTTCGGCACATGGTTTTTGTCGATGGTTTTCTATTTCCGGTTAATAAATTAGGGTTTTGGACTAATCCAAGTCATTGGGTTAGGGTTTTGGATGCCGCTAGCTCCTATATGTATATTGTATTGTAAACAATGTAACACAACGTGTATGAATATAATATATGTTGGTTTTCCCGGTTTGGGTTTCTAGGTGAAAAATCTCTGTGTAATGTTTGTATTTGCCATTGTATCTTTTCTGTTCTTTTTTGAATATCAGTTTACAGTAGATATTGTACAAGGTTAGAATTTACAGATTCGGGGTTGATCTTCTCTATGGGAAAAGAATAGACTGTATGAAAAGACTCAAGGGAAGATGAACACATACACAATGTCTCTTTCTCATACTAAGAACCTTATTTCCCTTAGCTCACAGAGTTATGAACACTCTGTTGATGATTAAAATCACAATGAGGATTTCTCCCGCAAAGTATTGTTAAAGCCTATTATTATAATCTAACGATATATATAATACTAGTAGGTGGGACCCCCTTGTAGATTGGAGGATCATATATGGTTCTTATTTGATGTTTATGCTGATGTTAGAGACTTCTTACATATTTCTACATGATTGATGAAATCTTGGTTTTGTTTGCAACATAATGGAAGATGGATAATGCATGCTTTGTGTGGTTTTTCGTTGCTCTAAGCTATAATTTTATATGAATAGATTATACTCACAGTTATTGCATTTCTATTTAATCCATGAATCATCACATGTTGTACCTTCATAATACACATGTTAGTTATAACAGGAAATAAGAGAAATTGAAAAGAAGCCTATGGAAAAATCTATGTCAGAAACTAAACTATGCTACTATGCTACTATGCTACACTATATGCATTGAAATTAAAGAAATGATGATTGGTTCTAACTAACCATTGTAGTGGCTATACAATTTATTGAGTTATATGAAATACCATTTGATATGAGTTATGGTATGGTTGGCAATGGTTAAATGTGATATGGGGTGGCGCATTTGGCAAGTAATGGATGTTAGTTTCGATGCATAAATTAATTGAATGGATTAGTGGATGGTTGTCTGGCTTGTACTAAGTGAGTAAAGGATGGAAGCGACTTGCATTTACAACACATCACTTCATAGCTCTCCCACTGGTCATCACCCTATCTTGGCTATTGTTCAATTGTTTTTTTCTATGGTTAAGATTTGATTTTCAAGCAAAGGAAGAATTGTTGAACCAAGATCGCGTTTTTAAGGCTTTTTCACCATCAACATGTATGTCGTTTTCACCATCATTGAACCTTCTCTGGTTATGAAATAGATATTGGCTTGGTGATGTATGGTTTTGTGCTTTCCTTGATACTGGAAACTATGTAAACTTGTGATATTTCTATGGAATGGTTGTTTATGTGTTTTTTGTTCCAAATGGAAAATGATGGTTGAAGTCATAGTTTCATTGATTATTATGAGTGTTAGAATCCATGAAGGATCTATGTTTTCCTTATGGTTTTTAGTTGGAGGGTTCATTCAGTCTAGACTTGTTGGATGTTACCACACAGTTATTGTCACCATGCCCAGTCGTATTTGTTGTTATGGGGTTGTTAGGTTTGATTTTGATCCACCTTGTGTCACTGTATATTGTTTCACCTGGGTATGGGCTCGTTTATACTATTGGTGTATGTGTAGTTGTTTATGATGGCTATTATGCCAAGGGGATTTCATTGAGGATGATTTCTATTTCATGGCTCTGTTTTTATATCAGCATTACTCAGGTTGATTGGTCAAAACCATGAGGGTTATTCCCTATGTGTTCTCAGTGTTATTTATTGGCCCATGAGGAACCTTTGCTCATCTGTTCATAATCTCTGATGTCTGGTGTGAACTGTCACCCATATTGCAAACAAATGGTTATGTGGCCTGTGTGTAAATCATGTTGTCTCGAAGGGTTCTCTTGTGTAGTTAGTGTGGTCGACTCCAATATCCCTATGTTGGTTCCACTTAGCTAACCCTTGATTACTCAAAGCCCGCCCTTGAGTATGGTAAGCCCAATTTTTATAAATGAAGCAGTTATTTTTCGTCGAGCACATGTTTGACTGATATGAGTTGGTGGAGTATCATCAACAGTGGTTGATTATTGGTTGTCTTTGTTAATAGTGTTGATAGTGGTTTTTATGATTGGTATATAATCATTGTATTCTTTTATTTTGGCAATAGATTAGATAGTTCAACATGATTTAAATTGGTTGATTTGAGAAATGTAATTGGGAATACAATTGTTGTCTCCTTGTATTGGATCGAATTCTCAACATCATTTGATGTTTTGATTCAGAGTAATTAGACATGTACAGTCATAGAAATTCTCTTACGTTTTTGAATGGTCTGTGTGTTCCTACAACATCGTATAAGTTGAAATGATGGTTGATGTTATTGTGTGTTTAAATTGCCAATCAGGATTATTACAATTTGAAATATTGATGATTGTGTTTTGTGTGTCCATTGTGTATGTTTGATGGATATCATGAACCGTATTGTTGATTGTACTAGCATAGACGGGAAGAGGTTCTATAACAGTATGGTTTTACAATTTGATTGTTAAATTGAATTGAGAAATGGAATTGGGCACTATTTTAAAGGAACTTGTGTTTGTGTTTGATTTGAAGGTTTAATTTATGATGATGGTTTATGGCTTGGATGTTGAACAATGTCGATACAAATGATTGTGTGTTCATTAGGATTTCTTAAATGTTTAAAAGAAGAAGTGAGGGGACACATAATTTTTATATAGGTCATTGAAAGACATATTATTTTGAGTATGATGACACTGTGATTAATTGAAAGTGATAATAATTTAAATGTGAACAATGAGAAAGTTTAACACACGGTAGTGGTTAAATTACACACAGTCATTGTTTAATTGACCACATAAATTGTTTGGTTAGTGTTGAAACGTTGCATTAATTACATAATTGTTTTATGGATTACTTAATTAATTTTATGAACAACATTCTCTTTTTTCCCCTACCATTATTTCACTTTTTGTTAATTACAATTCCCTCACCTTCCCATATTCATTACTCACTCCCTATTCCTAAAATTTAATTACAGTTAATATGAGCTTTGTATTGTGATAGTTTAAGATCACAAGGATGGATTACAATGATATGTTCTTTGGTTTACATTTAAGTTGATTGTTTGTTGTCTATGACTAGTAACCATGTTCGTTTTCCCCTCATTTTAAATTTTTTCTTTCAATACAACCCCTCTCATATCCCAGAACCTTTGTTCACCCCCTGCTCATTGACAACGTTTAAACAATTTGTATGGATTGGATTGCATGAGTTTGATATGTTGTTGAGACAAAATTTATTTCATATTTTTAAAAGAGTTGTCATGTATGGTTTTTAAAGAGAATATTATCTAATCAATCATGCATACAAGAATGATCTTTTTTCAGCCGAGGTATCGATGGAAGAGGTAACCAAGGAAGATTTAATTCAAACATAGGCCCTAGAAGACCAAGATTCTGCATTCACTTCGATCATGACTAACAAGAGTTAGGCCAACTATTTAAGGTTGGGTTTTTCAATTGGATTGGGAAAGGAGTGGTTTGATATAGGCCCAAAATGCCTCCCTTCCAATATCCACAAGCCCTTGGTCGTCTTGTGCCTCCTCATGTCTCATTACAACCCAAGGTTCCCGAAAACGATGGATAACAAGAGAGTTTCCACCCTTGAGTGTCCCAGCATCGTGGATGGCCCAAATTGTCTTTACCGCCTCCCCCTCCTATCAATCAAATTTTCTAAGATGCCCCTTCCCACTCACCAGTTCAGTCATCCCATGCTAGCAAAAGTTTGAAAACCAAGGCCCACCATGCCCATGACAAAGGAAAATCCAATGTTTCCCCTTCCTCACCCTCCAATGGATCTGATAAATATGTGTCCTCTTGAAAGCATTTGAGGGATGATTTCTCTCATCTAATCAGTGAGATTAGGAATAAAGGTTTAGCACAGCCAAAGGCAAATTCATAGGGATCAAAAGGTGACAACAACAACAAGGGAAGGATTGCATCTCACAGTGGGAAATATGGATTTTAAGTTTTTATTTATTTATTTATTATTGAGGATAGTTGACTTTAGAAATTTTGGACAACATGCTATCTTTGGATATATGAGTAATATATTTTAAAATAATTTCAAATATGATTGAGATTAATTGTGAAATATGAATGTGGTGATGGAAGTCACAAGGATGGATGTTTTGTTTAACTAGTTGTGTTATGATTGTTAAAAGCTAAAGGAGAGCCGCAAGGGGTCCCACCTACTAGTTATTATTTATTTAAAAACCCTTATTATGATTTATTACTTTTCCCTCTAACTAAAAAGTTGGTTCAGATTTTAGTTAACTTAACTAATGAAGTAGTTCAACTACTTCAACCAATTCTAATTTTCCTAAAGGAAAAAGGAAAGGGAGGAACAAAGGGAGAATAGAAGGAGAAACCTACTAAGGTCAGCTCTTTGATTTCTTGTGTAGATAATTCAGTATTCATTCATTCCTTAATTTAGTTAAGGCCTAATTATGTTTTATGATAACAGGGTCTTATTGTAGACAAAAAGATTCAAGGATGAATTACATCATTTAGACACTTGTTTTTCAGAGTTGTTGATCTATCTTTGATAGTTTGTGTAGACATGTTTGTTTGTGAATTAGTTTTCATGAATGAAAAATCCTATTGTCCAGAGTCTAATGGGAAATAATCTCTGGTAAGATGATCCATCTTTTAGAGTTCGGTTTTTTAAATTTTCTATAAGTCATTTTGTATGTTTCATTGGGGACATCTAAGTTTGACTTTGGTCCAAAACTTATTCATGAAATTTTGTAAAGAGAATGAATCTTTAATGAATTGGAATGAAATAAAGGATTTCTTTATGTCTCATCTTTCTTGATTATCAACTTGGTGTCTTTACTTCTATCTCTATATTTATTTCAGCATCTGTTATATTCCAAAAAACACATAAATAATGAATTTTTCAACAATATTTTATTTATAAAAAACCATCCTAAGAACTTGTAATCAATACTTGTGAGTTACAATATTACTCTTTATGGCTATAAACCTAGGGTTATATTCCCATTATTTTTCTTTAGCCAAGCAGAATCTGAAAATGATTGAGTAAGATCATTTCATATATTTTCCTCAACATATATTTGGTGACTCCACTAGAGAGATCTTCAATATATTTGTGGTTATTTTTATGCTTGATTAGCATCGAATACATCTATTTTTTTGATATTGATTCTTTGACTTTTTTATTTCTTAATGAATGTGCATGTTTCAAAGGATTGCAATATTGAGCCTGGTCTTCAAGATCAAACCAACATTGCTTTGAATTTGTTCAAACCATTTTAGACACAGGCAATACTCATGCCAAGATTAATCATTCATGGGAAACAATTAAACGAGATATGAATGCCTAATAACGTTGGGAAGCTAGACATGGACAACTTAGAAATTAGCAGTAACCTTCATGTTCCTTCAGTTTTGGCCTTATTTTCATGTGCTTAAACTCTCGTGTTTCTAGAATAAGAAGAGGCTTATCACCTGAAATTAATCCTATTACTGAAATAGGAAGAAGGAACGTTGTTTTATCGACCCAACAAAGTTCTCTAAGGACAAATTTGTTTGATTCATCTCGTTCATCTTTCTTCCCCTCACCTATTATCCACAAGATGGAATCTATTGGTGGCTTTGGTAGGACTGTAAGTGATTCCTCCTCTCAGTATTCATCTTCTTCAGTGATTGGTAGCTTATATAGCCACCATATCCCTATACAATCTCTCATGAATCTCACCAAAGTCATTAAAAAGTATCGTCTTTTTCATTTTGAAGAAGACGCCACAACCACGTCCTCACATGTGTCCTCTCCTGTTAACCTAGAAACTGCTACTCTTCCACTTCCTAAATTCAAAGAGCATACCCCCGGGTTCTGAGTAAATAACACAGTCACTACAAATGAATTCCTAGTGTCATTTTCTAATTCTTGTCACAATATAGGAGCCAATGACAATGATAGTTGCATTCACTTATTTGTCAATTCCTTGGAAGGGAAGGTTGTCGCTGATTTATTTTCCCTTCCTCCTAATATTTTGTCTACTTGGGAGGAGTTATTTTATTGGTTCAAATCCACCTATGGGAAATCTAAAATCCGATATGAGAAGTTACATTCGTACAATAACATCTCCTATAAGGATGGTGAGACCATCAAGTCCTTCAAATTGCATTTCACTAAGTTATATAATCAAATCCCTGAACTCATTCAACCTTAGAACCATGTTGCTTTCATGCATTACCTATTCCTATCATCATCGACTTGAGGAAACATCCATTGATAATCTCTGTTATGCTCTGCATACTTGTTTAGAGTATGAAGAATAGGTGGAAAGAACAGGTCTTCCCCACGGAGAATTCGTTAAACAGACATACATGTTCACCTTCTTACAACTAGTACAAGATATGAATAATCATATGATAGCATATGAGAGAAAGGGAACTATTACACATCAAAATTACTCATTTCAATGATGACCTATTGTCTTCATTACAAGTGTCACAAGTGTCACATTTATCCATAAGTGTCGCAAGTATCGCAAACATAATATTTCCATCTCACCTATGTTGTGTCTCTAACGACATCACATGGACACTTAAGACACACTCAAAGACTAGTTTAAGGAAGATAAATCTTTTGATGAAGAGTAGAAAGAATTTTCCATGAAGAAAACCACTTAAAAATCAATTTTGAAGGCCAACGCTCCCCTACTCACTGTCACGGAGTGCCAGCGCTCCCTACCCCTCTTTGGGGGAGCGTTCTAGCATTTTGTGCACCCTTCTGGCTGAGCGTTCGGACATTTTAAGGAAATTTTGGGCAGTGCTCCCCTACTCACTGTTAGGGAGTGCCAGCGCTCCCTACCCTTCTTTTGGGGAGCATTGCAACACTTTGTGTCCCATTTTGAGGGAGCGATGGGATGTTTGAGAGAATATTTAAGTGTTGAGGAAAATCAAGGAAAAATCCCCCTCATCTCTAGAGTTAGTTGGATTCGAATCTGAGGTGAAGGCTAGATCTTAGGGAAGATCCACAACTGATGGAGAAGGATCCTCAACCTATCCCAAGAGTCTATAAGGTGGTTGGGTCTCTCCAAGATTATATAAGGATGCCTTTTGATGGTGAAAAGAAGATAGAGACATTGAAAGAATCAAACTTATGATCTCATAAGGAATATATCAGTGAAGTTACAGTTGTTTTGATTGTGGAAATTTTGATCAAGTTACAGTATATTCCATTGTAGGGTGTGGACCCTAGTCCTGTTAAGAGGGGTGGAGGCATTTCCCACCATGTATCCTCTGAAATGTGGAGTCATGGGAGGGCAGTGTTAGCTCACGCTCCCCTAGACATGTGATGATGATTGTCAGTTGCCTATTGGGGAAGCTTGGTCAAGATAGTGACACTTCCTCTTACGAGTTCTATTTGGAGTTAGGTCAATATAGTTGACACTCCAAGATACTCCAGCAAAGGAAGGATAGAAATGGAAGATGGAAGTAAGTTAGGGAGGAAGGATGAGTAGAAATAGTTGAGAGTGTATGGAGATTTGTCTTATGGTGGATTTTTTTTTTTTTCTTTCCTTCTGAAAAGAAAAAAGTGTATATATGAATATTCATAATTACTTAACTAAACTACAATTGTCTAAATAACATTGTTGAGCTAGATAATTGTAATTAAAGGATTTCACAAACATTTAATTGGGTTATTGTCTTTTATAAAATGAATAATCTTGTTGAATGGATTGGATGCATACACAAAATACTATAGAGATGATAGTTATTGCTATTAGTACATGCACGAGACTTGTATGTACTAGCTACACATGAATTTCTTACACATGTACACTAGTATGTATGATTTTTCTTGGCTTAACTACTAATAATGTTGGTTATTGGATATGAATGTGTGAACACTGTGTCTTTCCCTTGTATCTTAAAATACTTTAACTTCGGGATGAAGTTTCCTGAAGGGTGGGTGTATGTAACAACCCTAGTTAAATAATTGATTGTCATAGTTAAATAATTTCTTAAAGTATATTAAGTTTAATTAATTAATTAATTAATTAATTGTCCTGAATTATTAATTAATTAACTCATTAAATATTTGGGTAATGAATTTAAGTTTAATAAATTCTAATTTATTAAAAGAAAACTTAACATATAGAAGGATGGAACCATTAAGGAGAAGGGGATAGGGTGGTTGGCATTGAATGGAGATATAAGGTGGGTGAGTCTTAATGAAAGGAAGAGGCGGTGAATGGGGAAGGATGTTATGAAGGGGGAAAACACTCGGGAGAAGGGGGTATTTTGGGGAGAATTATTTTCATATTAGGAGACTGTATTGAGGCATTTGGAAGGGACACACACACACACACACACACATATATATATATTGGAGATTGGTAGACAATATTACGAGTTTTGGATGGAGAATCTTGTGGAAGGAATGTTACAAGGGGGCACCTGTTGCTGGGAGTTTTAAGCTCGAGGGCCAGGAATCCTTATAGAATCCTGGAGCTAGGTTGTCGGAGAGGCTTTGTTCCTAGCTGGATGGGAGGAAAAGGTTCAGTTTTGGGCATTTCCAAGCAGTGTGCAACAACAAGAAAGAAAATGACATACTCCTCCTTCAAGAGCTATTTTTCTAGTATTAATTTTGTTAAGGATGAAAGTTATGATATGAATTTATGTATGAAACTATGTAATATGTTGTGTAGTCTATTTATGATTATTTATGACTAGTATGGACTGTAAAATTTTAAAATTTATTGTTTAAACTGATTAATTGGCATTTTTCTATCTAAATTTATGTTTTATAAGGATATGTTGGAAGATACCTTACATTTTTTCTCTAAGAATCATGATCTTATGGATCATACCTCTAAAGGTAAACACAAAACATTGTATAAAAAAAAAGAAATGTTGTGCTCAATATGGTGAGTGTGGCTTAAAGCCTCCAATGAAAGAAAAAAAAATCCCTCCATCTACAATGTTTTGTCAGTATTCCTCCAAGTAAAGGAAAAATAAGTCAAGTGAATCCTACAATTTGTGTGTCATACTTGGGCATGTTGAATCCAAGTGCTAGTTGAAACTATAAGCTTTGAATAAATCCATGCAACAACACACACGTTTAGTGGGAAAACCTTCTTCATGGAAAAGAGTATGCTTTATCTAATCAATATTTACATGCATGTTTGGATAGATTTTGGTCCATCACACCATATGACTCATTCTCTTGAGTTGTTTTCTTCCACATTTGAATGTAGAATTCCATATACATGAATTGTAAACTCTACATAGCTTGATGTTTTAGGATTAGTAACTCTACAATTAGATGATGGGTGCATCAATAATTTCCTCATGTTTCCTAACATATATATTAATCTAGTTTATATTTATTATATCTATAATTTTGCTGATGGGAAAACAATAAAATTTTCTTCAAATGTAGTTGTTGAAAAACTACAAAATCCAGACATGATTGTTTCCTCTAGAAGAGTTGGTCATAGTTCCTGACTATAAAATTTTGGTTATTTTGATCCTTCCTCTAGCCTTTCTTTTATTGAACTATGGCATAAAATATTTGGATATATAAACTATAGGTTTTTGTAGCAATTAAGAATACAAAATTTGGTTCTTGTTTTTTCTAAATATTCTTATACTAGTGGAGTTTCTCCAGGGTATGCTCCTGTAAATAACATCAATATATTTTTACTAAAGGAAAGGTATTTTGTTATATGGAACCTCTTGATTTGGTTCATATTGATCTCATGACATTCATGGTTTTTTCATTTTCAAGGGAGAAGTATGCGCTCATGTTTATTAATGAATTCTCATGTCACTCTTGGGTGTACATTCTTAAGTACAAGATTGACTTACTTTATACATTTAATACATTCAAGGATTTTGTTGAGCAAAAATCATTTCTTTCTATCAATAACCTTTACACATAAAATGGGTCAGAGTATGTCAACTAGGAATTCAAATATTTTTGTTGAGAACATGGCATTTAGCATCTACACCCCTAAGAAAAATTACATTGATGAAATAAAAAAATAGACATTTAAAGATGAAAAACTAAATGATTTTAATTCAAGAACATGACAACGTATTTATAAGCAATGATTTGTGTCAATTGCATTTAGAAAACACTACCTCATATGGTAGTGTTGCATGACTCCATAGGAATCTTGGATCCATGTTAATCCTAATGTCTCTACCTGTAGAGTATTTGGTATTATATCGTGGACCTTAATTCTAGATGAAAAACACAAAGCTATGGAGAAAAGAGCCAACCATTGATATATGTTGGTTACTGTGAGGAAGGAATATAGGTTATTTGATTCCATTTAAAAATATTTTTTTTTTTTAAAGGGTTGATCATTTTGATGATATCTCCATCTCCACACTATCTCCTTCCTCTCCCATATATTATCGTAGCAATGATGGTGTGGGTCATTCTGGAAATTTTTCTTTTGTAGAACAAGAAGATGATGAACATTTTGAAGATGAAAATAAACCAAAATAAAATCTTCAATCAACACCAATAGAACACGAGAAACCTAAATAGGAATAAATTGATCAAGAGAATCAATTAAAGAGGATATTTAGTAAGAAAAAGAGGCCTACCAAGTGTGCATATGAGACAACTCATTTTAGCTATTTTTCCTCTAACCATCACCATACTCAATCACAAACCACTAATGTCTCCTTTCTAGGTCATGCCATTTCAAATTATCTAGAACAAGTTTCTTGATGTTGTTGGATACCTAAATGGGATGCTACCATGATAG
>ML793451.1:783419-801151 GCA_009831015.1 Picea engelmannii | reverse complement strand
AAATGCTAGTCTCTTGCTGTTAAAGTTAAGGAAGGTTTGCAGAAATGTGATCAGATACACTAGGTCTATTTCAGAGCTAAAAAACAGATTTTGATGATGATATTGATGAGGTATTTTGGTTGAGGTACATGTTGAGTACATGGTTGAGACAAGTAGTTGATGAGTTGGCACATACATGATGTGTATAGTTGATGATGTTGGTACATATTGATGATTCACTGTTTATGAGTGGTTGACACATGATTGGTATATACTTGGTACATGGTTGGATGCACTTGTTTATGGTACAGGTTGATTACAGATTGTTTGGCACAGGTTGGTGCATGGTTGATGCTCTTGTTTATGGTACATATTGATATCTGTTGAGGATTGTTGCCTCATCTCATTTGGTGCTAAGAATGCAAGCCGAGTCTTGCATATAGATCTGGTGCTCTTGTAGAGTTGTACTCTATTCAGTTGTTGTTGATAAATCCCAAGGATTGTAGTCTGTAATAAAAAGAAAATTGTACATACATCTTGTGTTCTTTGTGTTCATTGTGGTGATGACTTGTTGAAGATATATTGCTGATATATGTTGCTAATATGTGCTCACATATAAATGGTTATAAATGACAACAATGGGTAATTAATAAATGTTGAATGCTAATTGATGAGTTTTTTTGCAAGAGAGAATTTTTGGGAAAAAGAACCCCACACTCATTCACCCCCCCTCTAAGTGTGGTAGGTGTGTCCAACATAATCAATAGGTGATTGGAAATATGTTTCAAACTCAAAGTAGTCTCCTTGAGTTCGATGAAGAAGGTTCCATATGGTTGCAACCACAAGTAGTCTTGGACCAGAGAGAGCATCGTCTATGTCATCACACCATCCAGGAAGTGTTAGTGATGCAGGAGCATCTCTCAATTATCAAGCGAGCGAGTGCGTGGAGCAGGGAAAGACAGCTGGACAAGCCAGCAAACTTCTTTTTGAGTTTTACCTTGATATTTGTTGCGCCAAGCATTAATGAGTTAATGTAATGAAGTGCACTTGTGTTGTATTATAGATAGGAAGGCATTTATTAGTTTTAATGTTGTTAGATAGGAATTAATTGTAGATTTGATAGTTGTAGATTTCAAGAGGGCAAACAGAATATAGGCACCCTCCTTTGTATCATTGGATTATCATCATTCATTCAGGAGAAGAGCAGAGCAGAGAACTGGTGAAGAACACCCATGTACAGATTGAATTAATAGAAGAGAGTCTTTGATTCAGCTTCATGGTTTATGTTGTGTCTTTGTGTTAATATTATGCTCATGGATGTTTGTTGTCTTTCATACATGTGCTTTGATATGCTGTGTATGTGATTTCTTAATTGAATTTGAAATCTTTGAGAGAAAGAGACGAGAATGAGTTTCAATTGTTTCTATGTCTGAGCCAGGAAATTCCTGCATAGAGTGCAGTGGAATTCATCCGCATAGAGTGCGTTGATGAGGCTAGACAATTGAACTCTTATTCTCTTCTACCCAAGAGTTAATTGGGTTATTAGAGTTGTGCAGGAGAAGTACAGAACGAGGCTGGAGTCTCAACAGTTTGCTTGAGGAAGGGTAGGCAAGGATTACTGTTGCGGAAGTGCACAGAGTTCGGAAGACCAATGCTTAGAGAGTGATTGGATGTGAGCGTAAGGAGTGCGCCAACCTTTAGTTGAAGGAGTGGAAGGAATTAAGCTCAGGAGGGATAGTTCCATGTAAACACTGTAGGAATAGACCCAGAAGAGGTTCCAACTGGAACAAAGTCTATGAGCGGGAGAATCTCTCAAGGAGGAAAATTGATGCCCAGGATTCATCGAGCAGATTTGTGAAATCCCGCCGATTGTCTGGTCCATGAAAAGTTATGCGGAGGTTAACCATTAGCCGCAAGAAGGGAATGGGCCATCGCATATCGACATTCAGCGTTTGCGAGGGCAAGAGTTTTATGCTCATTGAAATTGCGAGTCGCGATTTCTCGAATTATCCGGAGCCATCGATCACCACAGGAACGCATGGCATTGGATCCCAGGAAGTCGAGGTTCGATGTTTGGGGTTTTTGACCCCAAGAAAAACCTGCATCGTGGATCCGAGATCCGCGAAATCCCGACGATGACGTGGCAGCGAAGAACCTCGGGAGTTAGTGGGATACAGGTGGCATTGTATCGGGGAATCGGTACCTCGGTACTCGGGGTTTGAAAATACAGAGAGTTGATATCGCGAGTAGCGATATCCCGATAGGGAAATCCCCGACGAGTGTGGAAGGAGTTGACCCGTTGACCATCGGGGCTCGAGGTTTTTAATTACACAAAGCTCGTGCTTGCAAGGTTCTCGAAATCACAAATTCAGATTTCCCGAGAGGCAAAGGGAGGGAAACGCAAAGGAGATAGTTGTGGGTACTGGGAACTCCCGAGAGGGGTTGAAAGAGTCTTTGACTCTTCCGGCTATGTGAAAGAAGGTCCTGGTGAGAGCGGTTGTTCGTTGAGGAGAAAACTGAAGTCAATGAAGTGGTATCAGAGTGGGAGAAGAGTTCTCTTTGTTCCGGTAGCAGAGAGAAGCGGATTTCATAATGTCGCCCAGAAGAGAAAGGTAGTCACCCGATCGTGAGGACAGGGATGCGTGAAGAAGGGGTAGGCCAGCAGGGAATCTAGAGATGGAACGACAAATACGAGATCTCAGGGTGAGACTAGAAGAGATGGAGACCACCCAAAGGCACGGAGTTAGCGTTGGAGAGTTCAACGATTCCAAGGTTGAAGAGGAAGCTAGACATGAGGAAGAAGTCTCAACAGAGGATGCCTCAACAGAGAGGTTGATAAGAGCTATCGCCAGTATGAGCTCAAAGACCAAGATGGACATTCCTGACTATGAGGGAAGTCTAAATGCCGAAGAATTCCTGGATTGGATCCGAGCACTCGATACCTACTTTGATTATGAGGATATTGAAGAGGACAAGAAGGTAAGGCATGTTGTCACTAAGTTTAAAGGACATGCAACCTTATGGTGGGATGAGTTGCAGGCTGATAGGCGCTGCAAAGGAAAACAAAAAATTAAGAGCTGGGATAGGATGATCTCTAAGATGAAAGAGAAATTCATCCTGAGGGATTACCATATCACTCTGTTCAGGCGAATGCAGAACCTGAGACAGAAGTTGATGACGGTGAAGGAGTACACCGAAGAATTTTACAGGCTCAACATTCGAGCAGGTCATCGGGAAAGCGATGATGAGAAGGTGGTGAGATACCTGAATGTGTTGAGGTATGACATTCAGGACGAGTTAAGCATGCTCACCATCAGGACGGTGGAAGATTCTTACCAGATGGCTCTGAAAGCCGAGGAGAAGCTGAGCCGCAAGCAAGGACAGCGAGGGCGAGGCAGAAGTCAGCCCAGAGCCAAGGCAGTTGCCCAAGAAAGAATTCAGAAGCCCAAGGAGGATTGGAGGAGGCTTCAGGGTAAGGCTGAGAGAGGTGGAACCTCACAGCAGAGGCAGCCACAAAATGAACAGAGGTAGAAAAATGCTGAGCCGAGGAGGCAGCATATAGAGCAGGGTGGCGGTTATGCTGATGCCAACAAAATTCCTCGTACCCGAGGTAGAGGAAAAGGCAGAGGAGGAGTTATCACATGTTTTACATGTGGAAAGGACAGACATAAAGCTGTTGACTTTCCAGACAAGAAAATGGACAGAAGTGAATCTCACATCATTGAGGCGCAGAGGCGTGATGATGAGGATGCGGACAACGGAAGATCGCTTGGAACACATAAGATTCTTTTGACACCTGAGAAAGAGGTGGAAATCTTAGTGCAATGGAGCAGACTGTTCAGGATAGCTTGCACAACCAAGGACAGAAAGTGCAAGGTCATTGTGGACAACAGAAGCACCAACAATCTCGTTTCATCCGAGATGGTGGAGAAATTGGAGCTGGAAACAACTAAGCACCCGAGTCCGTATAAAGTCTCATGGCTACAGAAAGGACACTGGGTAAGTGTCACTAAACAATGCTTAGTTAAATTCAAGATTGGGAATTACCATGATGAGATTCTATGTGATGTCATTCCCATGGACGTATGCCATATATTGCTAGGTAAACCATGGAAGTATGACATAAATGTGGTTCATGATGGGAGAATGAACACATACACCTTGGAGAAGGATGGGAGAACACACAGATTGCTTCCGATAAAGGATAAAGAAGTAAAGACGGAAGTAACCAGCACAATACTTCTCATGAGTGGGAAGGAACTTCTCACAGAGATGGAGAAGGATGAGGATCCACAATTCTTTATTGTCAGGAAGCCGAGAATTTTCCTAATGAGCAAAAGAGTGGACGACTTGCCAGAAGAGATTCAGGAACTGTTGGGAGAGTTCGTTGATATCATCATGGACGAAATACCTCGTTCGTTGCCACCGATGCAGAGTGTGAGCCACCATATCGACCTCATACCCGGAGCAAGTTTACTGAATAAATAAGCGTATAGGTTGACACCTCAAGAGAACGAGGAGGTCAAAAGGAAGGTACAGGATCTGCTAGAGAAAGGACTCGTCAGAGAGAGTCTGAGTCCATGTGTTGTTCCGACAGTACTGAGTCCAAAGAAGGATGGAGGCTGGAGGATGTGTACAGACTCCAGGGTGATTAATAAAATCACCATCAGGTATAGATTTCCACTGCCAAGAATGGATGACTTGATGGATTGCCTGAGTGGGGAAAATTATTTTTCAAAAATAGATCTCAAGAGCGGATATCACCAGATTCAGATGAGAGAGGGTGATGAATGGAAGACAGCATTCAAAACAAATGAGGGTTTGTATGAATGGTTGGTCAGTCCATTTGGTTTGACAAACGCGCCAAGAACTTTTATGTGGTTGATGAATGAAGTCCTGAGGGAATTCATTGGCAAATTTGTGGTCGTGTATCTGGACGGCATACTGATTTTCAGCAAGACCAAGGATGAACATTTGAAACATTTATCCATTGTGATGAGAAAGCTACAACAGGAGAAGTTGTTGATCAACATGAAGAAGTGTTCCTTCATGCAGACAGAACTCATTTATTTAGGTTTTGTGATTTCGGCGAATGAGTTGAAAATGGATCCTGAAAAGGTAGAAGTGATCAAGAATTGGCCATCACCGAGAAATGTTTTTGAGGTGAGGAGCTTCCATGGTTTGGCTAGTTTCTACAGAAAATTCATTCAGAATTTCAGTGGAATTAGTGCAGCGATGATGGACACGGTGAAGAAGCGGCATAAAGCTTTTCATTGGACAATAGAGGCTGAGAGGAGATTCAATCTGTTGAAGCGGAAGATAATAGAGCAACCAATTCTGGTGTTGCCTGATTTCCAGAAGACATTTCAAGTGAAATGTGATGGAAGTGGATATGCCATAGGAGGAGTCTTGAGTCAGGATGACAGACCTATTGCATATTACAGCGAGAAGTTGGATGATACAAAGTTGAAATACTCCACGTACGATAAAGAGTTTTATGCCATCATACAGGCATTGAAGAAGTGGAGGAATTACTTGATACCCAAGGAATTCATTTTGTACAGCAATAATCATGCATTGCAGTTCATAAGTCAACAGGAGAAGTTGAACCAGAAGCATGCAAAATGGGTAGAGTACATGCAAAATTTCACATTTGTTACTAATCACATTTCAGGAAATGCTAACAAAGTGGCTGACGCTTTGAGCAGGAAATTATTATTGTTGTAGGAATTTAGGGTCAAGACATTGGGTTTTGAAAACCTGAAAGATATGTATGCAGGTGACGCAGACTTTGGAGAAGCATACGAGGCAGCCGAGAATCCAGTTCTCAGGGATCGGACTCAGTGGATAGATTACATGATCCAGGAGGGATTGTTGTTCAAAGGCAATCAAATGTGCATTTCAGATTGCTCCACGAGGGAGAATTTGGTGAAGGAAAAACACAGCGAAGGCTTAGCAGGTCACTTTGGACATGATAAGACGTTCACCAAGCTGAGTGAATCTTATTATTGGTCGTGGATGTGCGCTGATGTCAAAATATTTGTTGACAGGTGCAGGATTTGTCAACATGCGAAGGGCCGAAAGCAGAACACAGGGTTCTATCATCCATTGCCTTTACCCGAGAGACCATGGGAGGCAATTAGCATGGATTTTGTTCTGGGACTGCCGAGGACGCAGAGAGGAGTGGATTCCATCTTTTTGGTGGTGGACAGGTTTTTGAAAATGGCACATTTCATACCGTGTCAGAAGACTAGCGATGCGACTCACATCGTGAATTTGTTTTTCAAAGAAATCGTTAGACTACATGGATTGTCGAGGAGCATAGTCTCGGATCGGGATACAAAATTCATAGGTCATTTCTAGAGGACGCTATGGAAGAAGCTGGGGACTGACTTGGAATTTAGTTCTACTTACCATCCACAGACAGATGGACAAACCGAGGTGGTGAATAGAAGTCTGGGGGATTTATTGAGAAGCTTGGTGATAGAGCACCATAGAAGTTGGGACCAGATATTGCCACAGGCAGAATTCGCGTACAACGATTCGGTGAATCGGAGTACAGGAAAAATCCCATTCCAGATTTTGTATGGGACACAGCCGAGGGGAGTTTCCGAGATCAGGGAGTCAGGATAGGCTGAAACTAGCAGCGCTCGTGCTGAAGAATTTGCTGAAGCGATGGAAGAACTTCACACACAGGTGAAGCAACGACTGCAAAAATCAAATCAGGAATATAAGCGCAGAGCCGATCAGAGGAAGAGACAACTTCAGTTTGAAGTTGGGGACATGGTTCTGGCGCACTTGAGGAAGGAAATATTCCCAAGGGGAACATATAATAAACTCAAGATGAAGAAAATTGGGCCATGTAGAGTCCTAAAGAAATTCGGGGAGAATGCATATGAGATTGAGTTGCCAGAGGGCATCGGGATATCTCTGATTTTCAATGTTTCGTATTTATACCCATAAAGGGTTGGAGAAGAAGACACTGGAGCTAAGGAACCAGTGGTCCAGTGCCATAAGCAATTACCAGTTGCGCAGAAGCCTCATATGGAGTGCATACTAGATAAAAGAGTAGGCAGGAAGACCAGGAGAAAGCAGTATTTTGAATACCTGGTGAAATGGAAGAATCACCCAGTGGAGGATGCCAGCTGGGAAACATAAGAAGTTATCCAAAAGCATGGGTAGACTGTGCAGGAGCTCATGGATCGGAGCCCATGAAATTTTTAGAGCCGAGGAGTATGATGCAGGAGCATCGCTCACTCATCAAGCAAGCCAGCGCGTGGAGCAGGGAAAGACAGCTGGACAAGCCAACAAACTTCTTTTTGAGTTTTACCTTGATATTTGTTGCACCAAGCATTAATGAGTTAATGTAATGAAGTGCACTTGTATTGTATTATAGATAGGAAGGCATTTATTAGTTTTAATGCTGTTAGATAGGAATTAATTGTAGATTTGATAGTTGTAGATTTTGAGAGGGAAAATGGAATATAGGCACCCTCATTTGTATCATTGGATTATCATCATTCATTCAGGAGAAGAGGAGAGTAGAGAACTGGTGAAGAACACCCATGTATAGATTGAATTAATAGAAGAGAGTCTTCAATTCAACGTCATGGTTTGTGTTGTGTCTTTGTGTTAATATTATGCTCATGGATGTTTGTTGTCTTTCATACATGTGCTTTGATATGCTGTGTATGTGATTTATTAATTGAATTTGAAATCGGTGAGAGAAAGAGAGGAGAATGAGTTTCAATTGTTTCTCTGTCTGAGCCAGGAAATTCCTGCATAAAGTGCAGTGGAATTCATCTGCATAGAGTGCATTGATGAGGCTAGACAGTTGAACTCTTATTCTCTTATGTCCAAGAGTTAATTGGGTTATTAGAGCCGTGCAGGAGAAGTACAGGCCGAGGCTGGAGTCTCAATAGTTTGCTTGAGGAAGGGTAGGCAAGGATTACTGTTGCAGAAGTGCACAGAGTCTGGAAGACCAATGCTTAGAGAGTGATTGGATGTGAGCGTAAGGAGTTTGCCAACCTTCAGTTGAAGGAGTGGAAGGAATTAAGATCAGGAGGGATAGTTCCATCTAAACACTGTAGGAACAGACCCAGAAGAGGTTCAAACTGGAACGGAGTCTTGGAGCGAGAGAATCTCTCAAGGAGGAAAATTGATGCTCAGGATTTGTCGAGCATATTTGTGAAATCCCGCCGATCGTCTAATCCATGAAAAGTTGCATGGAGGTTAACCATTAGCCGCAAGAAGGGAATGGGTCATCACATATCGGCGTTCAGTGTTTTTGACGGCAAGAGTTTTATGCTCGTTGAAATCGCGAGTCACGATTTCCTGAATTATCCGGAGCCGTCGATCACCACAGGAACGCGTGGCATTGGATCCCAGGAAGTCGGGGTTCGACGTTCGGGGTTTTTGACGCCAAGAAAAACCTACATCGTGGATCCGAGA
Organism: Picea engelmannii; assembly: GCA_009831015.1. Taxonomy (NCBI): domain Eukaryota; kingdom Viridiplantae; phylum Streptophyta; class Pinopsida; order Pinales; family Pinaceae; genus Picea; species Picea engelmannii. The sequence goes on along the minus strand of ML793451.1, from coordinate 792,721 downwards.
TCCGTGAAATCTCGACGACGACGTGGCAGCGAAGAACCTCGGGAGTTAGTGGGATACAGGTGGCGTTGTATCGGGGAATCGGTACCTCGGTACTCAGGGTTTGAAAATAAAGAGAGTTGATATCGCGCGTAGTGATATCCCGATAGGGAAATCCCCGACGAGAGTGTAAGGTGTTGACCCGTTGACCATCGGGGCTCGGGGTTTTGAATTACACAAATCTCGTGGTTGCAAGGTTCGCGAAATCGTGAATTCAGATTTCCCGAGAGGCGAAGGGGGGAAAACGCAGAGGAGATAGCTTTGGGTACTGGGAACTCCCGAGAGGGGTTGAAAGAGTCTTTGACTCTTCGGGCTGTGTGAAAGAAGGTCCTGGTGAGAGCAGATATTCACTGAGGAGAAAACTGAAGTCAATCAGTTAGTCCAATGGAAAGATACCACTCCAAAAGATGCTACCTGGTAGCCAACCACCATTCTACAACAATTCCCTCATCTGAAGCCTTGAGGAAAAGGTTGTTCTTCAAGGGTAGGGCATGTTAAGGACCTAACCTTCATAACTCCTCACATAGGTTGAATAATATTATTCCATGTAATAAGGGATAATATTAATAAGGCTTATACATAAGGAAGAATAAGTCAAATGTAATAAGACCTAATAGAAGATTTCGCTTCTCGAATGATCTTCTTCTAGATTGTTCTTTTGGATAGATAGATTTAGTATAAATAGAAGTAGAGGGTGTGGAAAATATTTTCCTAGATATTATTGTAATAGAGCTCTACGATGTTGGAGGTATCCCCTTGAAGAGGCAAGTGAACATTTTTATTAGTAATTAAAGTGTTCTTTCTCGTATTATTCTAGTATTATTTTGGTTATATCATTGTTTCTCTCCCATATCTAGATAAATATTTATGTTTTGCATACTATTTTATATCTAGAATTCTACATAGCCTTGGGATATACCTTTATCCTCTCAATAAGGAGGCATGGATTTTGATAATTATTTATATGTAGTTCTACAATAAACTACCATGAAGAGAAAATTGTTCAAATTCAGAAAACTAACGATTTTGATAAATTCATAGTACAATAATTTGATTTAGGGAAAACAAAGTCTGGTATCAATCAATATTCCATTGGGACAACATGTCATTGGAAAAACATAAATGAGGATTCTCACATAGAAGTAGTAATAGTACAAACCTAAAATGGGGTACCATAGGTTCATATGTCCTTAAGATTAATGACAAGTAATATTATCCATAGAATCATAGCTCATTATCTATTTCATGAGTCATTAAATTGTAAATCAATACATCTCATGTGCTACTTATGTCTATATGATCATCTACCCATAACCAAATGTATGGTTAATGCTCAAAACAATATTTAAATGCAATTCATTAGTGAATGGGATCGTATTATGATAGATTATTTTCTCTTATCCTCTCTATGGGAGGATGAATAGATACTGAGTAGTGGTGGATTTAATTTATGTTAGAAATTAATTAAACAACCAATCCAGTTGTTGATAGAGATAAGCTTGCAATAAATGCACCGACTACACTGACGTCAGTAAACTCTTGAAAGAACCAGAAAAATTTGGAAGAAGAAATTATAGCCATTGATCTTGACACTAATCAACGGTGGATCTCATCCCACCACTGTATAAATACTCATGTCTCTAATGCAATAGATAAGTTGTTTTGTATGTTCTTTGTGTCTCTTTGTGTGTGATTTATTTGATTTGGTATCAGAGCCAAGAGATCCATGAGGGTCGTGTGAGCTGGAGAGGCCTGAGAATCGAGAGCACTGTGAGGTGTACCGACCTGTGTTAGAAAGCCGTGAGGTCTGAGAGTTGTGAAGGCCATAAGAGCCAAAAGAGTGTTGAGAGCCATCACTATTGTTTTCCATGAGACAGAGGGACATGAGACATAGTTTTTTTCTCCATTGTGCATTGAGGAGGTTAAGCGAACTGCATACTTGTTGTGTTGAGAAAGAAACATGGACGTGTGCAGAAATTATGTGGTGAGTCGTGAAAAAAATTAGGCAGTTGTTTAGTATTTCATCTCCTGTTGCATGAAGGAAGATTTCCATAAGGAATTGTTGGCTCGGGGCTGCACACTAATCCGTAGAGGAGTTATATGGCAGTAAAATTATACATGTTAAAGGAGCCATATGCATATTGTATTTTTTTTATGGCCTAGTTGCTTTGGCTTGATTTGAGTAGAAGTTGAATTTGTCTTTTATGGTTGTGGTGATTTTGGAAGAAGAAAATAAAAGTGGTTGTGGTAATTTTGGAAGTCTTAAAAGTAATTTTTTTTTATGGTGCTGGTAATTTTGGTGTTGGATTTAAGTGAATGGAAAGTTAATTTTAACATATCATTTATTGAAGAATATAATGGTGGTAGTGTGTTAATCTAAAAGGTGTGTTTATTTGTAAGGTTTCAACATGTTTATCTTGTGAAGATGAGATGATATTGTGATTGGGGTCACAATTTTAATTATTGATTGGTATAGAATTTTTACATTGGGTTCTAAAAGGCCTAGATCATTTTAAAGTGATTTTAGTGTTTTTTAAAAAGATGACAAATATCGTGGCAGATTCATATATAAATGAATCAAATAAGTTAGATGGGGAAAATTATGTCAATTGGAAGTTTAAGTTGCAGACGTTGATGGAAGGATACAATGCTTGGTCAATTTCATGTGGAGACGAAGCAAAACCAGTAGCCCCAGCAGCCTCAGTTCAAGGTTGGGAGCAACAAGAGACTAAAGCGAAGGTGCTATTGAGGATGTCTGTCAAGGACAATATCATTCCACACATTAGGGAATGAAAAACATCCCATGAAACTTGGGAGACACTTAAAGGTTTGTATGAGATGACGAACACAAACCGTGCATTATGTTTGAAGAGTAAGCTTCTTTCAATTAAGATAGACGAGAATGAAAATATTAGTAACTTTCTTTCTAGAATCAAAGATTTGAAAGATGAGCCAGGAGATATTGGTGAAAAGATTTCTAGTACTGACCTAGTCACTGTCACATTAAATGGCATGTTGGATGAATATCAAATGTTCATTACTGGTCTTGTAGCTAGGGAAAAGGCCCTTGCTTTTGATGAATTGATAGGTATTCTTCTACAAGAGGAGGAGCGCAGAAAGAATCTCAATGGAATATCTCACAATTCAGATCTGGCATTGGTGGCGAAAGGGAAACAACCCTACAAAGGAAAGTCATGGAGGATAAATAAAGAAGGAAGGCCACATTCAAAACCAGATAATGGAAGAGCACCACCAAGCACAAACACAAATGTGAAGAAGAATGAAGGATGCTACTACTGTGGTAAGTTTCGACATTATGATAAATATTGTAGGAGGAGGAAGTTTAATGAGTCCAAATATAACAAACATTCAGGAAATTTTGTTGATAAAGGTGCATGAGTATGTGATGATTTCAAAAATCTCAAGTTGTTTGTTTCTGATGCTACTTTATCAGTAGACACTGATGATGCTAATGCCTGGTTTATTGATTTTGGTGCTTCAATTCATATGTCATGTAATAAGAATTGGTTTGATACATATCATGAAAACATTAATGATGTTCATAAGATCTATCTAGGAGATGATAGGTCACATGAAATTGAAGGGTATGGAGATGTATCTGTGACTTTACCTACTGGTGAGGTAAAACAAATCCATAATGTAATGTATGTGCCAGGCATAAAGAAGAATTTAATTTCTATATCCACCATTGCAGATCAAGATCTAAAAGTTGAATTTGTTAAGTCACAGTGCGTGGTGAAAGACATACATGATCACTACAAAATCATTGCAAGAGGATTTAGAGATGGAGGAATATATAAGTTCGATGTTACAAGGAGGGATCATCAAGCGTTGGCATCCCAACTATGTCAATGAAAGAGTTATGGAATCAAAGGTATGGACACCTAAACCATAATGATCTTATGATGCTTCAGAAGAAAGAAATGGTAGAAGGTCTTCCAATGTTTAAAAGTGAACATGTTGAATGTGAAGGATGTGCATTAGGAAAACAACATAGAGAAGAGTTTCTTATGCACATAGACAAAAGAAAGTGAGAAATTCTTGAACTAGTGCATACCGATGTTTGTGGACCCATGCAAACTAGATCTCTTGGAGGAGCATATTATTTCCTTATCTTTATTGATGATAGAACTAGATAAACTTGGGTCTATTTCATGAGAAATAAAAGTGACATCTTTGAATATTTTAAGGAATTCAAGAATATGGTTGAAAAGAAAACAGGAAAGTGCATCAAGATTCTCAGGTCAGATCAAGGAGGGGAGTATACATCAGCGGAATTTATAAGGTATTGCAAAAATAATGGGATTCAACAACAGTTTACAGTGCCACATACTCCTCAACAAAATGGAGTAGCAGAAAGGAAAAATAGAACCTTGGTTGAATGTGCTCATACTATGAGAAAAGTTAAAAATCTTTCTAATGGTTTTTGGACTGAAGCAATTAGTATTGTTGTATATCTAAAGAATAGGATTCCTACAAAAATTTTAGAGAACAAAATTTACCTTTTGAAGCTTTTTATGGATATAAACCAGAAGTGAGTCACTTGAGAATATTTGGGAGTAAAGAATTTGCTCACATTCGAAAAGAAGATAGAAGAAAGCTTGATGCAAAGGAAATCAAATGCATATTTATTGGTTATTGTACAGAATATAAAGCCTATAAGATGTTTGATCCTAACAATCATAAGGTGTTTGCAAGTAGAGATGTGTTATTTCATGAAAAGGTAGATGAAGTATGAAAAACATATGATTATGATGTGTGGAATCTACCTAAAGAAAATGAGGAAAATGATAATGAAAAAGAAGAAGAAGTCCAAGGAGGAGCTCCAAGCATAGTGGATTCTACAAGTAGCCAGAGCACACCTAGAAGAGGTGAAGGAAATCCACAAAGAAGTGAAGAACTAAGGAGGACAACAAGACAATCTAAGACCCCGGTCAGGTATAGAGACTATGCCTTAATAACTCAAGCTATGGATGTGGTACAACCTTTAAATTATGAGCAAGCTAAAGACCACAAAGAATGGATAAATTCCATGAAGGAAGAATATGACTCTATAATTAAAAATGAAACATGGGAATTGACAGAATTGCCTGAGAACAAAACCCCCATAGGATCAAAGTGGTTGTTCAAATATAAATTTAATGCTAATGGTAGTATAGACAAATACAAAGCTAGGTTGGTTGCTAAAGGTTATTCACAAAAAGAAGGGATAGATTATGAAGACACTTTTTCTCTTGCAAAAATGAATACTATTAGATTAATGATTGCATTGGCTACCAAGAACAATTGGGAGTTGCATTAGTTAGATGTCAAGTCAGCATTTTTGAATAGAGAATTAAAAGAAGAGGTTTATCTTGTTCAACCAGAGGGGTTTGTAAAGAAAGGAAAAGAACATCTTGTATGCAATTTGAAGAAAGCTTTATATGGACTTAAACAAGAACCTAGGTCTTGGTATGAGAAAATTGATACATTTTTCTTTAAGAAAGGCTTTATAAAAAGTAAAAGTGATCCAAACCTATATATCAAGAAAGATAGAAATGATAAAATTGCTTTGATTTCTCTATATGTGGATAATCTTATCATAACAAGAAGTGCTACTGGGATGATTGAAGAGATCAAAATAAAGTTTTCACAACAGTTTGAAATGAAGGATCTTGGACATTTACATTACTGTTTAGGTCTTGAGGTACGGAGAGAAAATGGTAAGACAAAGGAGGTACTCAAGAGGTTTAATATGAACACATGTAAGCCAATATCTACTCCATTAGAACAAAATGTTAAGCTCAACAATAACGATGACTCAAAAGAAGTGGATGGTACTTTGTATCGAAAATTAGTGGGAAGTCTAAATTATCTCACCACAACTAGGCCAGATATTGCATATTCAGTTAGCATTCTTAGCCAATTTATGGCTAAGCCCCATGAGAATCATTGGAAAGATGCAAAGAGATTCCTTCGATATTTGAAAGGGACTATTGATTTTTGTATTGAGTATACTAATGATTTTGATGTTGAGTTGACAGGCTTCTTAGATTCTAATTGGGCAGGAGATCTAGCTGATAGGAAGTCTACTACAAGATATGAATTTAGTATTGGATCATGGATCATGTCCTGTAGCAGTAAGAAAAAACCAACTATTTCTTTGTCATCCACTGAAGCTGAGTACAAAAGCATTATGCACTGCCACCTGTGAAGCAATTTGGCTAAGGACGATACTTGAATATGTTGGAGAAAAACAAAAAGTACCAACAATCATTCAATGTGACAACCAAAGTTCCATCAAACTGACAAACAACCCAGTGTATCATGCTTTGTCAAAGCATATTGAGACACACTATCATTTTGTAAGAGAAAAAATACAGTCAAATGAAATTCATATATTGTATTGCAACACAAATGATAATGCTACAGATATATTTAGAAAGCCTCTTAGGAAGGCTAAGTTTGTAATATGTAGAGATAAGATAGGTGTTGTAAAGGTTGTTTAATTAAGGGGGAGTGTTAGAAATTAATTAAACAACCAGTCGAGTAGTTGATAGAGATAAGCTTGCAATAAATTCACCAACTGCACCGACTTCGGTAAACTCTTGAAAGAACCAGAAACATCTGGAAGAAGAAATTCCAGGCATTGATCTTGAAACTAATCAATGGTGGAGCTCATCCCACCACTGTATAAATACTCATGTCTCTAGTGCAATAGATAAGTTGTTTTGTATGTTCTTCATGTCTCTTTGTGTGTGAGTTCTATGATTATTTCATGGTTAATAATTAAATATCTGGATAGTGGTGGATGAATATATCTATGTTCACCCTTAAAACTTCATGGTTTATAAGTAAATTTGATTAAAAATATAAAATATAAATATAAATTATTTAGAAAATATTTATTATAAGAAATACAAAGGTTTTGAAAAAGATTATTAAACTTCATTTTATTTTTTTATTGATAAGCCCAATATGAAGGAGATATACATGTAACATATCCAATAAAAATTATATATCTATATCTATATATATACAACTTGAGTGGGTCTAATGGTTAAGAACATGCATTTCTTCTTAAGAGGTCAGAGGTTCAAATCCAGAGGGGGTAGGGTATTGAGGTTGCAAAACTTGAGGAAAAGCACCTGGGGGTCCTTTGTCCCATAAACAAGGGGGTTCTCATACACCAATTTGGTGTGCTAGCTTGGTCGTGACCTTAAAAATAGATTATTATTATTATTATTATTATTAATACATTATAATATAGTTATATATATATATATATATATATATATATATATATATATATATATACTTTCGGCACAACCATTTAACTTTTATGTAAAGTTGAGGTATACATACTTTACCCAACTATTATGCCCATTGAGGTTGTATATTAAAAAATCCTAAATATATTAATAATTTAGTTTTTAATACTTTAATATTAATGTATTAAACAAGTATAGATCCATTTTAATCGGGGAAAACTTTTTCTAGAGTGCAAAACTTGAGGAAAAGTTAAAGGTTTGCACCTCTAGAAATTTTATCCCTTCTTGATAAATCTAGGGTTAGGATGGATCTATGTTGATCATAATAATATTATTTATCAAAATAAAAGTCAACGAAATCACCATCTTGAAAGAAAAGTTAAATATATTTTATTATTATCTAGTATGTGAGCATCTTAGCCATAAAATGCTAACAAATTAATTAAATAGAAATATATATATTATATAATTAATAATACTATAGAGTATAATCAAGAATATTAATTAATAGCACAACTTGAGTGGGCCTAATAGTTAGGAAGATGTTTCCGAGTAGGAGCTCTCAAATATAAATGGAGCTCAAGGGACTAGCTTGTCCCATAAACAAGGATGTCTAATACTTTAAAATAAGATTATTATTATTATTATTATTATTTTTTAACCATGGGAACAGCAACCTCCCAAGAGTATATCCAACAGCCCGCAAGCCAGATAAACCAATAACTTGTGACAACGGGCCAATATGAACATCCCTACCCCCCCGCAGGTTTTGAACTTGTGACCTCCCCAGATTATTATTATTATTTTAAATGCCTATAAAATTGAGTAGGGAGGGGTCCCTTGTCCCACAAACAAGGAGGTGTCATACCTTCAAAAGGCTATCTCATACACCAATTTGGTTTCTGACTTGGTTCTGACCTTAAAAAAGGATTATTCTTATTAACTTCTAATCTAATCTTTAGGGGGTCCCTTGTCCTACAAATAATGTGGTTTCTTACACATATTATAAGATTATTATCAATATTAACTTTTACTAATTCAAGTTCAAATTCATAAGGGGTAGAGTAGGGAGGGGTCCCTTGTCCCACAAACAAGGAGGTGTCATACCTTCAAAAGGCTATCTCATACACCAATTTGGTTTATGACTTGGTTGTGACCTTAAAAAAAGATTATTATTATTAACTTCTAATTTAGTCTCTAGGGGGTCCCTTGTCCTACAAGCAATGGGGTTTCTCACACACATTATAAGATTATTATCAATATTAACTTTTACTAATTCAAGTTCAAATTCATAAAGGGTAAGTTAAGAGTAAAATGGTTGGGTGGAGGGGTCTCTTGCCCCATAAAAATGGGGTCTCATGGACCAATTTGATTTCTCCCTTGGCAATTACCTTGAAAAAAAAAAAATAGATAGATTATTTTAAATTCCTATAAATTTTATTTGAGTTCGTGGGGTAGTATTTGTGTGGGAAGGATATCGTCTGCTCGAGTAGATTAAGAATCGAGGTTTTTATGCACTTTTGGAGTTTTAGGATATCCTCTACTGAGAATTAGATAGTAATATTGTAAAGTTACCATGCAGTTCCTCCAGTGCGATATGGACAGCGAAGAAAAGAGCCCCGTTACGGACAGCGAAGAAAAAACCGAAACAAGCTCTGAACATCTGTGTGGAAAAGCGACGAACCGGACTACCAAGTCACAGGCGAAGCAGGAGGGATGTCCAAACGATCTGCATTCACAAGAGCTTAGGAAAGAACGCTGGAGATTGGACGTGCGAAATGAATGTAGACAACCATTAGACGAACTTAGTAAAAGTTTGCGCTTCAGATCTATGGGAGCTGCAGTGGATTGAATATTACCATCTGAAACGAAGAGATTGACTGAGGTGACCAAAGAGCTGGGCTATGACAAGGGTGGACAAACCCTAGATTGGCTAATATCATTGGCCACCAAGCCTATGTTAGATCTAAATAAATTAATGGGTTTCGAAGATAG
>ML793451.1:765271-782990 GCA_009831015.1 Picea engelmannii | reverse complement strand
CGGAGGACCACATCAGTAAACGAAGAGCGGAAGTATCCGGGAAGGTACGCGATATGCCCGAAAACTAATAGATTGACAATATCATATTGTGTTTTTCTATCTCTGAGCATAACATAACTGCATGTGAATATATATAGGGTAAAGAATGCGACTGATCCAGTCTTTCACGAGGTTAAATTTTAGTTTGGGACATGTGGAATTTAACCTATCCATATTATTTTGCATATTGCCCATGTTTTTCGATTATATTTATTTTAAATATTATCAGAGTTATGGAATTTAACATATCCATATTTTATTTTTCATATTGCCAATGTTTTTCGATTATATTTATTTTGCTTATTGTCAAAGTTTCGTATTGTCACTTTTTTTTCATTGTGCATGTTGCCAATGTTTTTCGATTATATTTATTTTACATATTACCAGAGTTTTTTATTATACTTCTTAGCATATTGTCATTTTTTTTTTGGATTTTGCAGGTCGTAACCGGTATGCAGTTTGAGGATAATTGAAACAGCTTATTATAATGCAAGTAAAAAGTAATCTTACTGGCCACATAATTGAAAAAGGCACTTTCGGTAGCATTATGATAGATACAATCTTCATTACATTTTAAAGCTTGTAGGTGTTTGGTAGTTGCAGACTGCCTTTCAGTTATTTCTATTTCAACTTTTATGTACTGTATGGTATTTGCAGAATTTTAAAGCTTGTATGTTTCTATTTCAAGCTTGTAGGTTTATAGATGTAATATTGATTACATTTTAAAGCTTGTAGGGTTCTATTTCAATTTTGATGTACTGTATGGTATTTGGATATTTTTCTTTTAATTATTGGAAAATTATGTACTTTAGTAGTATATGTTTGTTAATATTGATTTGTTGCTGTGTTATAGTATATATTATATATTTATTGCTATTTTGTTGATATTTTAAATCTTGTCTTATATTATCAGTTGATTTGTTTGTTTATTTATATTGTAGGGTTTAAAGTTATTTTCACTATATTTGAGGAAAAAAAATATTTTCAATTATGTTAAGAAAGGATTTTATAAAATTTATGAGATAAAAAATTAGAAAAATTTAAATTTATTATTCTGATTTCTTTTATTTTAAGGATACCCAAGTTACAATATATTTATTTTTTGGTAGTGCTTTATTATATATATTTTTCTTTGGAAAAAAAGGGTAATTTTATTACTTTTAGGAACAAAATTGCATTCTGTATATACACCTAAAAGTGGTGTATTCTGTTACATTGTAGTCTTATAGATGTATGCTATTTTCTTTGGTTCAAAATTGCTTCTTTAGATGGTGTTGTTGTATATTCCTCTATATTTCATACTGTATGCCTTAAATATATATGATTATTTTCTCTTTTCGAAGAAGCTCCTGCTCTTCAATGTGGTGTTGTTCAAAGTGTTGTTCAAAAATTGGAGGTTTGTTCCAAAATTGGACTGTGCCAATATTCTTTATTCTGTTCATTGTGGTACTCAACTATTTTCTATTGGCGCACACCCAAGCCGATCCCTTCTTTCGACCTTTTGTCTGCTTCTTTATTATTTTCTCTGTATACATGTTGGCAATCAATGAATTCAAAATTTGTCTACAAACGTTTTATATCTTCCACCAATCTAGCAAGTCTTATGTTTAAGCATCTATGTGTGCCTTTTATCCAATTTATAACATTTAATGAATCCCCAAAGACTTTAAGTCTTTTGCAACCTTTTCCTAAGGCAAAACCAACGAGTAGTTTGTAACTCATTAGTTCTGCAAAAATGTTGGTTCCTGTTCCAAGGCCTAAGTCACGACAAAAAAATGTGTGGATGAAAGGTGGAGAAGTCCTCCCCCTCCACAATGTGTTTGTTGTGAGGCTCCATCAAAAAAACCCGAGGGGGAAGTCCTGTTGAGTACTAACTCTTATGTCTGTCTGGAGGATGTGCATGGAAGAGACGGAGAGGAGGGGGGAAGGTCGGCAACATTGTTTGTTGCCAAGGTCTCTGGTGGAAGAGTTACACCTTTAAAAATGATGGAGTTTGGTGCCAACAAAACTCCCCAAATGATCAAGAGTGTGATTTCTTTTAGATGTTTGTAAGACATGTTATTCCACCACAGAAGCCATGAATGTTCCAATTTCCTTCCCTCCCACAACAATTGTAAGTTAAGCAACTTCGATATCTCCAACCATACTTTGAGGATGTAACTACAGTTTAGAAAATGTTGGGTAGTGGTTTCCTCTTCTGTTTTACAGAGAGAACACCATCCAGATCCAATGAAATTCCATTTTTGAAGGTTTTCCCAAGTCAGGACCTTGTTCCAGAGAGCATTCCACATAAAAAGCCTTGTTTTTGTTGGTCTTTTGACTTTCAATAGTTTGTTCCACCACCAAAGAGACTCTTGTGTATCTGGCTGGCATTATAAGTAACCTAGCTTGGGTGTGTACGATCCAGATGGTGTAGAATCCAAAATAATTTCATCCTTAGTGTTTGATAGATGAATTTGTGCATCCTTTAGACCTTGGATAAAGTGTTCCAGTTCTCATGAATTTTCTTCATTGAGTCCCAAACTGAAGGGGTCCTTCCATCCCTGGGCCCAAAGAGTGGTGTGATTAGTGTCCACTGGGGAACTTGGGAAGTAAGATTCCATGGAGTGTAAAGAATAGATTAACTGTTCGGTAAGTAAATGGTTCCCATCACTGCCTAAATAGGGGTCCAAACCTATCTTGAGTCTATTTCCATTTCCAATATTCAAGGCTAAACCATTTTCTATAAGTGGAAAAGCTTTTATGATAGCCTTCCTGATCACCAAAGATCCTTTTGTAGTTTTTGGTTGACACCTTATCCAGGTCTCAATTGAAACTAGTGCAATGCACTTTGGTTGGATATCTTTAGTCCAAAGACTAGTGGTATTTAGAAGACGCCACCCCACTTTTTCTTCCTACTCTTTGGAGAAGTGGAAGACGTTTTTCAGTTCGCAACCCCCCAAGGCCTTTGGTGTGGAAATCCTTTCCTAGTGAACCCAAGGAATTACATGTGAGTCTGATTTGCCACTCCAGAGGAAATTGGAGTAGTTTTTTCTAGCAGCATTCAAAATTCCTTTAGGGATCCAAGAGAGAGACATCCAATAAACAGGTATGGCTTCCAAATCCGATTTGACTAAAACCATTCTGCATGCTCCTGACAACCACCGATGACTCCAAGAATTTACTCTTTTGTACAGTTTTTGCAAGAGCCACTTTGAGTCTTCTTTTATGTAGTCATTGGGTTTTAGATTAAAACCCAAGAATTTTAAACCATCTGCTAAAAATCTTTTTTCGAAATGAAAGTAGTTAAAAAGAGTTGAATCTTCTTCATCAATAACCAGAAAGGTAGTGAGTGACGATTTTCGATCGTTCATTAGCATCCCTGTAGATTTTGAAAAGAGTGTAAGAATGTCCCTTAGAGTCTCAGCTTCTCGTCTTGTCCCTCCACTGAAAAGTAAGACATCATCCATGAAGAGGAGATGTGTTAGGGACAGAGTCTGTGAGATTTTGATCGCCAAGATTTCTCCTAAAATGGTTCTTTGTGTAAGTGCTTTGTTGATTCCTTCTGCTACTAGAAGAAAGAGGAGTGGCGACAAGGGACAACCCTGTCTTAGTCCTCTTTGAGGAGTAAAAAAGAGGGAGACTGAGCCATTTATTAGAACTACAAAGGATGTTGAAGTAAGACAACTCATAATCCAAGTAATGAAAGGTACTTAAAAGCCTAAATGAGTCAATAATAATCGAACGTATAGCCATCTCACTCTGTCATAGGCTTTTGAGAGATCCATTTTTAGCACTGTCCCTTTTAATTTCTTGACCTTCATAATGTCTAAAACTTCTTGAGATATACCTATAGCTTCATGAATCTGTCTCCCTTCCAGAAACCCAAATTGTTGTTCCGAGATATTTTTTGAAAGAATGTTTTTCAACCTTTGAGCAATAATTTTGGAGACGATTTTGTAGGCACGATTACATAGTGAGATTGGTATGAATTGATCCAGATTTTATGGTTTATCCTATTTTGGGATGAAATATATGAAAGTGGCATTTAGATTCTGAGGGATTCGGCCTGAAATCCTTCTATCCTCCACCATTTTCAGCAGATCTGTTCCTAAAATTTTATAGCATCCCAGAAAGAATTTTATAGTCCATCTGTCTGGTCCTGGGATTTTATCCTTTTGAAAGCTGTGTAGTACTTCTTGGATTTCTTTTTCTGTAATTTCACTCATCAAAGGAAGGTGATATTCTTCTTCTACAAATCTAGGGAAGTATTGGGCCACTTTGATTACTTCCTCTACTGTAGCTTGGTTGTCTTCTTTAAAGAGATTTTTGAAATAACTCTTCCCTAGGAGTGACATCCCTTTAAAATAGGACTCCATATTTCCATCATGGTATTTTAAATTCCAAATGGTATTGACATTTTTCCTTCCTTTTGCATAGGCTTGAAAGAACTTGTTATTTTTGTCTCCACTTTCCAGCTAGATAGCTCTGCCTTTCAGCCTCCAAGTTTCTTATATTTATTTTAGCATCTTTATCCTCTTTTTTTCCAGATGTAGTAGCCTGATTTTTAACTCTCTTTTGTTCAATAGGTCCCCTTCATCATCAGATATATTTTTTAGTTCTATTTTGATTTCTTTTAATTCCTTGTCTTCTTGTTTTTTTTTTGGATGGCCCAAGGTTTTACAACATCTTTTATTCTTCTTAGGTTTTTAGTAAACTGAAAATATGTTGGCTGAGGGATGTCTTTTCAAAAGGGAATCCAATGTTCCTTGGTTAACTTTAAAAAGTAATCATCTTCTAGCCACATTTTGTTGAACTTGAAAGGGCTACATGGTTTTTTTAATCTTGTCTAAGCTCTAGAAATATAGGATAATGATATGATAGACCTCCAAAGTTGATCCATTGTTTGAAGGTCAGGGAGTTGATTAGAAGAGTATTAGAAATCAAGAAATGATCAAGTCTTTTTTTCCACTCCGTCTGTTCTGACTCTATTTTTATTTCAAGTCGGCTTGAGGGAGAGTGGTGTTAGGTCTGAAAGAGAAGGTTTTGCAAATTTATTGAAGAAAAATTCAACCAAAGGGTGGGGTCTCACATTGTCCCCCCAAAATTACGAGGGGCCTAGGGAGAGATTTAGATCCCCCCCCTAAAATTAGTAAATCCTTAAACAAGGAATTTTCAGGAGTGTATCCCATAAAGGTTTCCTTTTCAAATAAGGTCCGTATATGTTAAGTAAATGGACTATCTCATTTAGTTATGGGAGGAGAAAAGTAATTCCAAGGCCAGAGTCCAAACCCCAAGTGTTGAGGACTTGAACTTTTTGAGAGTTCCATCCAATCGCCAAACCTCCAGATCTGCCTATGGCATCCACCGTCATGAAGCTCCACCCAGGAAGTAAGTGCTCCAAGCCAACTTTAACCTCCTCCCCAGTTCCCATAGTCTCTTGTAGTAGCAAAAAATCTGGGTGTTCTGAAGAGATCACACTTTTTAGGGAAGATTTTTTATGGGCTCTTGCCAAACACCTGCAATTGAAGGACATGATCTTCATAGATACACCTTGCCCCTGATATTTGTTGCTCTAAGTGCTCGTTCAATAGATTGTTGTGTTTCGTACAAAAGATCTAATTTCACATTTATTTTTGCTTTGGACAGGAAGGATTTTCTCCCTCATCCTCCCCTATAAATGGAGGTAATCTCCTCTATTCTGAGTCCACCTATAGCATTGCTTTGGTATCTTAAGAAGTATCGAGTGGAGGAGGATTCCCCCAACTGTGTAGTGAAGGAAGAGTTTTCTTCAAGGATGCATAATCTCTTAGGGGGAGGTGGGGATTCCAAATAGGGAGGCTCAAAGGAGTTGTCATGTCTGGCCACAGGAGAGGTAAGGGATATAGTATTGCGTGATAAGTTTTTTAGGGCCTTCGTCCAATCCGCATTGGTTTTGTATATTAAGAAGTATCGAGTGGAGGAGGATTCCCCCAACTGTGTAGTGAAGAAAGAGTTTTCTTCAAGGATGCATAATCTCTTAGGGGGAGGTGGGGATTCCAAATAGGGAGGCTCAAAGGAGTTGTCATGTCTGGCCACATGAGAGGTAAGGGATATAGTATTGTGTGATAAGTTTTTTAGGGCCTCCGTCCAATCCTTAACCTCTAAATTTATTTTGAAATCTAGGATTTTAGCCTTTTGAAAGTTGTGCAGTACTTCCTGGAGTTCATTTTTTGTAATTTCACTCATCAAAGGATGGTTATCTTCTTCTTCTACAAATATAAGGAAGTATTGAGCCACTTTGACTACTTCCTCTACTCTAGCTTGGTTCTCTACTTTAAAGATATTTTTGAAATAGTTCTTCCCTAGGAGTGGCATCCCTTTAAAAGAGGATTCCATATTTCCATCATGGTCTTTTAAATGCTAAATGGTATTGACATTTTTCCTTCCTTTTTCATAGGCTTGAAAGAAATTTGTATTTTTGTCTCCACTTTTCAACCAGATAGCTCTGCTTTTAGCCTCCAAGTTTCTTCTATTTATTTTAGTAGCTTTATCCTCCTTTTTTCTAGATGTAGTAACCTGATTTTTGAGTCTGTTGTGATCAATAGGTCCCCTTCATCATCAAAGAGATTTTTTAGTTCGATTTTGATTTCTTTTAATTCCTTATCTTCTTGTTTTCATTTTTGGATGTCCCAAGCTTTTACAACATCTTTGATTCTTCTTAGGTTTTCAGTAAACTCAAAAGTTTTTGACTGAGGGATGTCTTGTCGGAAGGAATTCTAATGTTCCTTGGTTAACTTTAAGAAGGAATCATCTTTTGGCCACGTTATGTTGAACTTGAAAGGGCTAGCTGGTTTTTCTGAATCTTATCTGAGCTCTAGAAAGATAGGATGATGATCTGAGGGACTTGATTATAAGAGTATTAGAAATCAAGAAACGATCAAGTCTTTTTTCCACTCATCTGTTCCAACTCTATTGTTCTTCCAAGTCAGCTTGAGGGAGAGTGGTGCTAGGTCTGAAAGAGAATCTTCTAAAAATTTACTGAACAAAAAGTCTACCAAAGGGTGGGGACTCACACTGTCCCCCCAAACTTCTCAGGGGCCTATGGAGAGATTTAGATCCCCCCCCTAATATTAGTAAATCCTTAAACAAGGAATTTTGAGGAGTGTATCCCAGAAATATTTCCTTTTTAGATAAGGTCCGTAGATGTTAAGTAAATTGGTTGTCTCATTTAGTTCATGGAGGAGAAAAGTAATTCTAAGACGAGAGCCCAGACCCCAAGTGTTGAGGACTTGAACATTTTGGGAGTTCCATCCAATGGCCAAACCTCCAGATCTGCCTACGACATTGACCATCGTGAAGCTCCACCCATGAAGTAAGCGCTCTAGGCCAACTTTAACCTCCTCCCTAGTTCCCATAGTCTCTTGTAGTAGCAAAACATTTGGGTGTTCTAAAGATATCACCCTTTTTAGGGAAGATTTTTTCTGGGCTCCTCCCAAAACCTTGCAATTGAAGGACATGATCTTCATAGAGACACCTTGCTCCTCGGCTTCACTACTCTAAGTGCCCATTCAATATATTTTTTTGTTTCGGCCAAAAGATCCATTTTCGCCTTTATTTGTGTTTTGGACATGAAGTATTTTCTCCATCGTCCTCCCTTATCAGTGGAAGTAATATCCTCTATTCTGATTCCACATAAAACTTTGGTTTGGGATCTTAAGAAATATTAGGTGGAGGAGGATTCCCCCAACTATGTGGAGGAGGAAGAGTTTTCTTCAAGGATGTAGAGTCTCTTAGGGGGAGGTGGGGATTCCAAATAAGGAGGTTCAGAGAAGTTTTCCTGTCTACCCACAGGAGAGGTAAGGGAATTAGTATTGAGTGATAAGTTTTTTAGGGCCTCTGTCTAATCCTTACCCTCTAAAGACATAATATTATTTAAAACAGTAATAGGGGGAAGGGGGAAAGGAGTAATACCCGAGGTCCCCGTAGTCAGTAGGTCCGGGGCGGATATAGTATCACTTGTAATTTCCAATTTTCCATCAATCACCCTCTTGAGGTTTGGTGAGTGATCCAGTTGGATCCTTTCATTCGTCACCTTTGTAGAAGGACCCGTTTCTAGCGAGGAAAGTGTAGATGATTCTGGAACAATTTCTTGTCATTCGTTGCATTCTAGTGAGTAGGAAATTGACTTTTCTTTGTACTAAGAACCCCCTTTTGTTTTAAGGGTATATGGCATGAATCAACCAGATGCTCATACTTGTGACAACGGTGACACCGAAAAGGGACATTCTCATAGTCCAATATTTGAGTGTGTGTATATCCTTCCCATGTTAGGTTGATCTCTTCTCCTAACCCTTCCCTCACATTTAGATTGACCATAATCCTCACTATTTTCCTTTGTTTAGTTCTTTTGAAAGAAAGGTAAGCTTCGATAAACTCCCCCAGAAAATTTCCAATAGCTTTGAAATAGTCCAACACCCAGAACTGGAGAGGAAGGGCTGACAAGCAGACCAAAAATGAAATTTTTTCCATTCTTTCCTTTGTGTCATCAAAAAGAGGACTCCATGATTTCAGCAAAAGAGGGGAAGAATTTACACTCCAATTTATTCCCAACACACAATTAGCATCCTCCGACCGATTGAATTTGAAAGGAAACCAATTTTGGATTAATTCAATAACTTCTGGAGAATAACCCAGGTCTTCTTTCTAGGTCGACTCTGATTCGTCATTTGCACCACATTATTCATGTCGAATTCTCTCCCTAGTAGCAGATTGCCCACTTTCCCTTTGGAGGAAAGGCCTTTCCTTTTCCTTTTATGTCGACCTCTATAAAAACCTATGTTGTCCCATGAAACCTATGAGAAATTATCTGAAGAAAAAGACCTCATGTTTAGTGTAAACCCTCGCTACTCTTCCACGTCTAAGTGGGCCAAGATAAAGACCTATGAAGGGGTAATGCCCAGACCCTTTTGGCTTGTATCCAAGATGATGTTTTTGTTTGTCTGAGGTCCTTTCTCCCCCAGCCCATAACCAATGGAATTAGAGTGGGGATTTGTTGCTCCTTGAGTTAGCCAATCCAGGGCTAGTTCAGGAAATCCAGTGACTAAGAGGTAACTATCATAAGGGAGGGTGTTCGAAGATAGGTACTCAAAAAAAGTCCCAAAACAACTCCAAAAGATGTCCACTCTATGCGGGGAAGAGTGAGCATTTGGGAGGGTTCCTTTTAGTGGAGAAGGAGGCTCTGAAGATAAGATATGGTGTAACGGTGAGAAGCCAGCTATCGAAAGCCGAAGTGGGGGGTCATAACCGTAATAGGTAGGTGAGAGTGGGAAATCCAATCCTTTTTCCATGGCGGGCCTAGGAGACAGGGAACACGAGAAGTTAAGATGTTTTGGCGCGGTTAGCAGGAGTAGACATAGGGAGAAGTGGACAAGGGGAGAAACTAGGGTAAGGGTAAAATTGTCATCGTTGAAATCTAAAAGAACTAGTGGAAATAATCTACAATCTCGCTCTATGGTTCCGGAAAAAAACACAGACCTCATCCTCCCCCTCCCCAAGTTATTGTATATGTGCTTTATTATATATATATATATATATATATATATATATATATATTCAACAAATTCTTTAAGATACTCAAATGTAAATGGTGAATTGAGTTTTTGTATTTTACTTCATATATTTTACAATCAATATGTCATCTCATGTTCATTATTTTCAATTTATTCTTGTTTATAATGTAATCATAGAGTTTCTTCCATGTTCATATTTTTATATCTCTTTGTTTTCACTACTAGAATGAGAAATGATCTTGAAATCACAAATAAATGTTATTTTATAGATAGATATTTTGTTTTGAAGGTATTGTTTCTTTCTGGAAATAATAATCATCTTGCTAATTTGAATTCTGATAGATTTTCATTTTCTTACTAGGTTCTTTCCACAACTTCTCTATTATTCTCTTTTGTACAAATGTCCAATAGTTAATAGTGCATCCGACTTATTTTCTTCAATTCTATATTTTTCAAGTACAATTTGTTTACATAGTAAAATTCAATCTTTTCTTGCATGGTTCCTATATGTTTTATTTTGACAATAGATGTAATAAATAAACATAATTATTTTCATGTTAAAGACAAGATACCTATTTTTTCTAGCATCATAGAGTAAGGAGTTTCTATTTGAACTCTTAGTCCTCTAGAACATTTTTTTAACTCTTTTAGCTTTCTTCCAATATTATATGGAGAGAAAAAAGCCTAGAGAGGATTACCATAAAAGTAATCTTTGTAACAATTACTTGAACAATAGATTCCTCAATTGCAAGCCTCATACGTGGATTTTTTCTTCATTTGTTCTACATAAAATAGTGGACCTTCATATCCTCTATTACATGTTTCTCCACACAAGAGTTCCAATTATAACTACAATCCAATTTAAGGTCAATGGACTTGTAAGAAGGAACTAGCTCCAATTTGTGATCATTAAATGTGATATATGACTTTATAATAAAGAACTAAGAGTATTTAGTATACTTATAAATATATGTATTGTAGCCTGTGTAGTGTAATTTACCTATGGAAATAGATACATGCTGATAAGTCTGATTGAACAAGAACAATAACCTTGCAAACTATTGTGTTGAACAAAAAATTAATGAAAGTTGGAAATATTATGTTGGTATTGATATATAAAGCTTGAAAATTTTGTTTTTAGGTTCTAAATGTTAATATTATTTCCATTATCTCTCAAGAAAACTACTTCCTGTTAGTTGTAGCTCATTCACTTATCCTTATCTACCCAATTGTCACAACTATGCTTTCCTAAATTATGGGTCTCTTGCATATATATATATATATATATATATATATATATATATAGATAACGTGTAAGAGGTTATTATACATTATCTCGCCTATAAAGTATTGATATTCTCTAGAAGTCTTTTCTCTTTTTTTTGAAAAAATATTTACAGTTGGTGTGATATTCAAAATCAAGTTCAAATCTTTAAAATTCATATCAAATTGAAAACCTTTTTTTCTTCTTCATGTGTTTTGGGACTGAAGATATGCGTTTTGGGCTAAAAATTTATTTATTTTTCCTTAAAATGAAGTGTATTCCATCAACATTTGATAGCTCTTTATGTTTCTCACAAAAATTCATGGGACAATTCTCTTTTTGCCACAAATGTGTTAGATATTGTGTTGAATATCAAGGAGATGGACCACAATGGAAAACATGGGCCCATATTTTATGTTGCATATTGCCAATGTTTTTGGATTATATTTATTTTGCATATTGTTAAATTTTTTGGATTACAAATTTTACCATATTGTCAATTTCTTCCATGCATTTTAAAGCTTGGAGGTATTTTCTACTGAAAAATATCGTTGAATTATTATGTAGTGTGTGGCATTTGTTAAGTGGAAAATTTTGGTTCAATTATTTGAAACTTATTTACTATTACTTTAGCATTATTTGTTTGTTGGTAATAACTATTTGTTAATTTCTTTATACTCTAACCTATATCATTATTTGTTTCTTAGTAATATCAGGATTTGATTGTTACCTTGTACTACATTGCATATTATTTTAAATCTTGGAGGTATTTTCTATTGAAAACTATCTGTGTGGCATTTGTTAAATGAAAAATTTTAATTCAATTATTTGAAACTTACTTACTATTATTTTACTTGTTGGTAATAACTGTTTGTTAATCTTTTACATTGTAACCTATATCATTATTTGTTTCTTAGTAATATCAGGTTTTGATTGTTGCTTTGTAATCCATTGCATACTTTTTATTTATTGGTTATTTTGTTTATATTAAAATTTATGTATGAGTAATTTATTACTATTTATTTGTTGTTTTCTACTGCAATGCATATTTTATATTTATTGGTTATCACTTTGATTAGATTATGTCAAAATTTTGTAAAAATTTATGACATCAAAAATTTCAAAAATTTAAATTTATTTATCTTAATGTTATATTTTAAGAATAGTCAACTTGAAATGTAATTAATTATTGGTGGTGTTTTAAAACATCGTTATTATATATATATATATATATATATATATATATTTGTGTGTGTTTTGTGTGTGTTTTGTCAATAAGTTTTATAAGATACTCAAATGTGCATGGTGAATTTACTTTTTCATACAAGGCACAATATGTATTTACATGTTTATTTTTCTCAATTTATCATTGTTGGAAAAGTAAGCTTAGATTTTCTTCCTTATTTATATGTTTCCATCTCCTTGTTTTCCCTACTAAGATGTAGAGTAAGCTAGAAATGACAAATAATTGTTATTTTATGTACATATATTTTTGTAGGAGGCATTGTCTCTTGTATAAATAATCAATTATCTTGTTGATTTCAATTTTGTTAGATTATCATTTTTTGACACAACTTCTTTATTATTATTATTTTTGAAAAATGACCAAGATGGATCCAACCTATTTTCTTCAATTATGTGCTTTTTAAGTATCATTTGTTTAAATCTTGAGAAATCTTGAGATGCAATATTTTCTTACATTGTTCCTATATACTTTATTTTGATAATATGTATAATAATTTGACATACTTCTTATTATGTTAAAGATAATATACCTGTTTCTTATAGCATCATAGCCTAAGGGATTTGTATTTGAGCTTCTCTACTATAACCTTTTTTTAACTCTTTGAAGTTTCTTCCAATATGTCTTAAAGAGTAAATTTCTCAATTTCAAACCTTATAATCAAAAAATGTATTTATCTATTGTGCATGAAATAGAGGGTCTTCCTATCCCTCTAACATGTTCCTCCACACAAGAATTCTAATTATATTTACAATCCAGTTTAGGACCAGGGAACTTGTAAGAAAGAACTACCTCCAATTTGTTATCACTATGTAATAACCCTTCTTAAATAGATGTATAGGATTATCAATTGTAATTATTTTAATAATATAACTGTCCTAAAAGTCAACTAAACAATAATTATTTCTTAAATAACATTAACTAATTAATTATTATTAATTACTTGTTCATGACTGTCAAGGATTAATTAATTATTAATTGACTCATTAATTAATTAAGTAAAGAATTAAAGGGGGTTAATAAATTATATTGTTAAATTAAAGCTTACGTATTCGGGAAGGGATAGGACATTAAATATAAGATAAGATAATAAATAAGAAAGGATAAAATAATAAATAAAGGGGATAAGGAACATGAGTAATGGGATAAGGGGCATTAACTAGGAAAGGATAAGATAATTAATGAATAGAGAAGGAAAGTAATGAAGGAGGGGGAAGTCGGTGAAGGGGCAATATGACGGGGAGAGCCTTACGGTGGAAGGCATTCCTTGGGGGAAGGGGATTACCATTCTACGGGGAATTTTTGGAGGTTTCTCTCGGATTTGCACATAAGTTGAGTTCTGTAGTCGTATTGGATCAGTACAGGCACCAGTTTGCTAGAGGTTTTGGGCACGGGGGCCAAGATATCCATATGATATCCTGGAGCTAGGAAGTTGTCCTAGTTGGCAAGGTGGAACAAGTTTTTGGGCAGTTTTGGATCCAGTTCAGCATGAACAACCAGATCGACCGAGGAATTAGCATCAGACCAAGGTAGTTTAAAAATTTTGTATTTTTTTTATTATGTTATAAAATTTTATTATTCATTGATAAAATGCGTATGTGCTCAATTAAAATGAATTATTGAATTTTCTGAAATGAGGTAGCATTTACTGTTTTGTTTTTTAGAAATAATTGATGTTAAATTAATCCAGTTTTTACACATGGTATCGGAGATTTTGTTTGAAATCTAGGCGTGAGGGCCAAAAATCCAATCTCTAACTCCAGCTATGCCTAACCTGCAAACCAAACACAGAAATTTTAACACAAATATAAAAATAAATGCAATACGAATTGAAAATGTAAAAACAAATTTACCAAAGTAAAAAAAGCAACTAGGGTTGTTACAGAAAACCTGGGTTTAGGCTAGAATGAAGGCTTTTTGCAATGACATACTTGTTTAGAAAAAGAGTGACAACCAAAATTTGGAATATGACATATAGTCTGGCAGACTGAATTAAACATTTGTTGATGTTTCTTCAGTTACGTATTAACCCGTTTATCAAAACATTGGGCATGGATTATCTTTGAGAATCTACTTGGAACATTTTTTTTCTGGTTTTGATTTTGCGTTATGATTTCCTGTAATCTTTGGTAGTGAGTTTCCCAAATGGTGGGATATGGATATTCAATACCTCTCCAGTCAAATGAATTTGGTTGGCTATTTCTAGAATTTGTAGATTCTAGAGTGTTGATTAATCTACTAGATGGTAAAATAGAAATAGATTTTGAAGGGAAGGCTCTTTATCGTTACCAAATCTAGCACATACATAACCTTTTAACTGTAAATTTTTAGTACATGTTATCATATTAAAGCCATTTGGCAGTACATAGACTTGGATAGCTTCGAAGATACAAGGATCATCTAAGTCTAAGGTAAAATTTGGAAAAATTGTGTCGAAGATAGGTCAATCATGTAAGGATCCAATAAAGCCTCCAATTATTGCATCTAAAAACTTCTTACATCTAGTATCTACAACTACACACACACAAATATATATATATATATATATATATATATATATTTAAATGGCATCTGACTAAAGCATTCAAACCAAATCTCACCCCTCCTAAATGGACATACTTGAATTTATGTTGTATGGCCCATTTAATTTGTTTAGGATCTAGTAATGGGATAATTGTAGGCTCATCCTGGGCAGCAGAGAACCAAATATCTATGGAAGATATCCAGATTTGTGTAGTGGCTTTATAAATTAGAAGGGGGTTATACCCAATTTTATAGATATCATTTTTTGTAATTGGTGGAATTTACCGATTCTGGTCAAGTTTGACACCTTCATCAAGAGTGAGAGTGAAAGCAGAAGAGTGTTCTGAATAAGTTGGGCCGACTAGGCCTTTCTGTTTCAAAAAAGAGGTAGCTACTCCGGGATGTGAGATTCCTCTTTCTTGAATTTGTTCAATGGTAAGTGAATCTAGATCTTGATACGATAATCTTTCAGACACAGAAATTTTGGCCTGATTAACCTGATCCATAATTGGGTCCATCTTAAGCCTACAAAGTTCTATATTGCCTACGGGGGGAAACGACGTACTTCACGCCTAAACTCGGCAACTCCGTCACTTCGGAACTCGGCTGGCTTGGACCAATCAATTGTAAGGATCGATCTTTACTCATCTAGACTTTGTATGCAACTGATACTTTAATCACCCTTGGAATAATCCAACAAATAGGCAAGGAAACTCAAAAGCGCAATCTAGCATTGCATGTAGAAAGCAAGAGAAGAAAAAAATCTAAGGCTTCTCCTGTAAGGTTACTTGGGTTTTACGTAATGATTTGTTTGAGGCAAAATCCCTTCTCACCCAGCTAAAAACAGGAGTGTGTTAGAAATAGTAATTACTCACTATACATGCAAGTTTAGTTAACAGTCTAAGTTAAGTCCAGTTAAACTTTAGTAGCTTTTACGGCTTTTCTGCTTTTACCAAGTTAGAGTTTTATTCTATCTTTGACTCTATTGCATGTTGGCAATAAGTCCACTTTAGTTGAGTTTGCAAGCTTTTACGCATGATGGTAAACCATTGTAAATATATACATTCGTGTGAATAGTTAGACGGATGTAGTATCAAGCCCTTTCACTTTCTGCTTGCATATTCTATCATGGTATCAGAGCCATGGGAGTGAGAGCCACGGGAGTGAGAGCCTCGGGAGTGAGGTGCGAACATTGTAGACGTTCGCAGGTCTCTCCTCTACAAGGGTGCGGGGGAATACTACTCGTCCTTCACGCATAGAATTTTTGAAAAATTCCCGCAGCCGGAGTGAACGTGGGGTGTGAACTGCACGTATAGAATTTTTGAAAAATTCCCGCAGCCGGAGTGAACGTGGGGTGCGAACTGCACGCATAGAATTTTTGAAAAAAATCCCGCAGTCGGAGTGAACGTGGGGTGCGAACTGCTCGCAGAAAGATTCGTGAGCGAGAAGATCCGTGGACATTCCTGCGTCTACGTGTGGAAAACATTGGAGGGCGTGAGAAAATCTTCATCGTGAGTTTAATTCTGCTAAAGATTGCATGCGTGGATACCGTAAGGTTTGAGCGTGGAGGTGCATGCGTGGATACCGGTAAGCCTTTTCACAGAGTGGAAAGCTCCACGATCCATCCACGGATCAAAAGGAGCTCGTTCCTTCACAGAG
Source organism: Picea engelmannii (assembly GCA_009831015.1). Taxonomy (NCBI): domain Eukaryota; kingdom Viridiplantae; phylum Streptophyta; class Pinopsida; order Pinales; family Pinaceae; genus Picea; species Picea engelmannii. The sequence continues at coordinate 766,732 of ML793451.1, read as the reverse complement.
TGGAGAACGAAAGTTAGTAATTTTTTCGAGATGGAAAACTTTCTGAAGAACATGCCGGACCCGATCTTGACCGGCACCAATTACAGTTTGTGGGCACACAAGATGAAGACCATTCTTCTTCTTAATGAGGTATGGGACGTGGTGGAGTCCGAGTTCATAACTCTCGTAGCGACCGCCCTTACCTCTCTATCAGCTGACGCCCTGAAGGCGTACAAAGAACTTCAGCACAAGGATCTGCAAGCCATATGCCTAATCGAAGGATGCATGGAGGAATCCATCCTCACACGCATAACAGGTGCAAAAACTGCGCATCAAGCTTGGAAAATTCTGGAAACCACTTACAAGGGCACTGATCGAGTCAAAACTGTGAGACTCCAAAACCTTCAACGAGATTTTGAAAACCTCAAGATGAAGGATTCAAAATCGGCGGACCAATTCCTAACCCGAGTTACCGGCATCACAAATCAGTTTCAGTCCTACAATGAGGCTCTGGACATGAAGACGATCGTATAGAAGGTTCTTCGATCCTTGACCAAGAAGTATGCAATGATTGTCATTGCGATCGAAGAATCCAAAGATTTGACACAGTTGACTCTGGATGAGTTAACTGGTTCTCTTCTGTCGCATGAATCTCAACTCAATCAAGAAGATGAGCCTTTGGCAAATGCCTTCAGCACGCAGGTTTCCATAGGTAGAGGACGCAGCAGAGGAGGTTGAGGTAGAGGCAAGCGAGGCAGAGGATCCACTCATGGAGAGGATCACAGTGCACATGCACATGACCATACTAGTCATGTAGATCAAAATTTTCAAGGTCAGAGGGGGAGAGGTAAGAAATGGACTGATAAGTCTAATAGCCAATGCAACTATTGCAAGAAATATGGCCATTATGCTCAAGAATGCAGAAAGAGGCTAGCCGACCAGAATGGTGGCAGAGCGCATGTCTCACACACTGAAGAAGGTACATCCGAATCGATGTTTCTCTCTTGCCATATTGCAGATGAAGATCTTTCAAAAGATCGATGGCTGCTGGACAGTGGCTGCAGCAATCACATGACAGGTAACAAGAGTTTTTTCTCTTCCATTGATTGTTCTTCTACCACTGAGATAAAATTAGGAGATCATACCCCTGTTCCTGCAAAAGGAAAAGGACTTGTCCCTGTTCTAACCAAACAGAACCAGAGGAAGGTTATTGAAGATGTTTTTTATGTGCCTAATCTCAAGGTAAACCTGCTTAGTGTCGACCAACTAATGCAAACTGGGTATGATGTTCAGTTTCATGGTTCCTCATGTGTCATCTATGATAAAACCCCTTGTCGCGGACTTTTAGCCAGAGTTGAAATGACAAAGAATAGGATGTTTCCTCTCTGTTTGAAAAGTGTCAATCTGTCTGAGTCATATGCCCACACAGTTTCCAGTCAAGACGAAACCTGGTTGTGGCATTATCGTTATGGTCACTTACCC
>ML793451.1:652061-748303 GCA_009831015.1 Picea engelmannii | reverse complement strand
GTCTTAAGAAGAGCAATAACACCAACGCGTCATATATATCACTTTTACAAATAAATTCGCATATAAATATTTTAATTATCAATAATAGAAAGGTACTAGCCTGAAGAATAATCTTCGATTATCCAAGCATCAGGCTCATGAGACCTTACACACCACTCATCAAGCCAAGTGTCAAGTCCCTCCACTCCATTCCACCAGTCAAAGTCAAAGATAAATCTCAATGCAGCAATTGACAACGCCAACACTATGCACCAAGGAAAAGCTCTCGAGTCAAGCATCGGAGGATATTTAGTTATAAGTGAAAATTTAAAAGGGATTAGACTAGGACAAGCGAGAAGGAGGCGACATATGCACTAGGAGAGTAAGCATAGGAAGTGGCAAGTATGGCGCAAGGCTAACATAGCTACAGGGAAAGGGAACCAATAGTTTTTTTTTTTTCATAGGGGCAAAGAAATCAAGCTTAGACGCTAAATCCTAATCCTAACCTAGCCAATCCCCTAAAGGAGTAATGTCTTCTTAAAGACAAGTAAAGAAAACTTACGTGTAACCCTGTTTCTAGTTTAAGTAGCACCAATTTGAAACGTCCTGGAACTCACCCTGACAACCATGGTTGATGCAGGTTAAAGTATACAAGATGGTCAGGACTCGAGGGAGTTGAGGTAGGGGAGTGTCGTCGGAAGCACCTCCAACACCACGAGCAGCACCACCACCATCGCCTGAACTAGCTCTCATACTGCACTCGTTGGAAGCCATTAATTAGACTTTAAAGGGACTTTAAAGGGGCAACAACCGACAGGGATTGAAGTGGAACCCCCACCATATGGAACGGGTAATCCAAAAGCGTCAAGGGATTCAGGATGAGGACCTCCATCTGAAGACATCATGTGAGAATTGTAGAAGATCAAACTTCTGAAGTTTGCCATGGGTCGCTCCAGTGAACGTGCAGAAGCGTGGTTGGAAGGCATGACAAGGTGTTTTGCCTTAAGGAACTATGCATCCAAATCAAAGGTAAAGATCGTAATTTTCCAGTTAAGCGACAACACCTTGAACTGGTGGGGCAACCTGGAAGGACAACTGCACCTTACCCCAGACATAGTATCTTGGGAAATTTTCGAGGAGAGGTTTCGAAGGAAATATCTACCAACATACTATGAGGAACAATAAGTAGGGGCATTTCATGCCTTAGTACAGGGAAACATAACAGTAGAAGAATATGAGATCAGATTTATGGAACTGGTCAAATATGTTTCGTATATGGATAATGACCAATGACAGGTAGAGCACTTCATCTATGGATTGAACCCTAAGATAAGAGCTATGGTGTGGATTTGGAAGCCATCTTCAGTAGAGGAGGTGGTGGAAAATGCGCGTTATGCGGAAGAACACATGAACTTAACCGGGGGTACAAGACCGACATTTCTGCATCACCCTGGATTCGTAGGTAAGGCCCGAGGACATTTCCTAGGGGAGGGGGCTCAAGGCACCGCCATATGGTAACAGAGTCGTGCCAAGGAAAGTAGTTGTAGGGATTTCAATGGTAGTGAGTGCAGCATCGCGTTCATCACCAATGACACAGACAAGTCCATGACTATCTCAGTGAACAATGAGTAGGGGTAGGGGTTCCAGGGGAAGGAACTCATTTCAGAGGCAGTCACATAAAAATGCATAGTTTCAATCTCGTGTTACCTATTTGGGGTGTGGAGGACCCCATTAATAGCGCGACTACCCAGAGTTACAATCAGGTTTCGTTCATAGAGAAGGAAAGGCACTGATGGGGAGAGCAAGTATCAGCCATAAGATTTACGCAACGGTTAATAATCGCCAGGACGAAAACCAATCCACGGTGGTGGAGTCATCAGGTATGATAAATCATATCAATGTCAATATTTTCTTTGATTCTGGTGCGACAGATAGTTTCATTTCACCATCTGCATTAGAAAAGAGTGGGTTGTCAGCCTACAATGATGATGACTTTAAACAAGTCGAGATGGCTTCGAGGGAAAAACAATCGGTAGGACCTAGTGTTGATAATTGTATAGTAGACCCGGGAGTGTGTACTACCAGGTTGAAGGTATACGTCATGGCTCTCAGAGCATATTACCTAATCATTGGAATGGATTGGTTAGCATCTCACCGAGCTTTGGTAGATTTTTTCTCAAAGAGGGTGCTGTGTGTCGACGATGAAGGAAGACCAGTAGGGATCCAGGGTGTACGATTATGCTTTATATCAACTATGACAGTTAAGTGATGCTTGAGACAAGGGTGTCGATTGTATGTAGTGGAAGTAGTGAATGAAAGGAAGGGACCCTCATTGGATCAGTACCCGGTATTGTCAGAATTTCAGGATGTTTTTTCGAACGAGTTACCAGGGTTACCTCCTGAGAAGGAGCTTGATTTTACTACTGAGCTAAAACCTGGTGTAGAACCAATCTCCAAGACTGCGTATCAGATGACAGCACTAGAAATTTGTGAATTGCAAATGCAGTTGAAAGAGTTACTAGACTTAGGGCTAATAAGGCCCAGTGTTTCACCCTGGGGTGCATCGGTAATTTTTGTAAAGAAGAAGGATGGATTCTTACGACTGTGTATAGACTACAGTGACTTGAACTGTGCTACAGTGAAAAATGGGTACCCAATGTCACGAATAGATGACCTCTTCGATTAGATGAAAGGAGCAGTGATATTCTCAAAGATTGATTTGCAATCAGGGTATCATCAATTAAGGATTAAGGAAGGTGATATCTCAAAAACTTCCTTTGGAACTCAGTTTGGACATTACGAGTTTGTTTTAGTACCTTTCGGATTGACCAATGTGCCAGCAGTATTCATGAGCCTCATGAATGGCATATTCTGAAAGTACTTAGACCGTTTTGTATAAGTTTTTCTAGATGACATCCTCATCTATTCCAAGAATGAAAGAGAACATGAGGAACACTTGCAAATAGTGTTGTCCTGCCTTAGAGAGAACAAATTTTATGGGAAGCTGTCAAAGTGTTCCTTCTTCCAGAAAGAGATCCACTATTTAGGTCAAATCATTTTTGACAAAGGAATCTCTGTGGACCCAGAAAAGGTAAAGGCCATTATGGAGTGGCCAGTGCTGAAAAATGCCCATGAGGTGAGAAGCTTCATGGGGCTAGCAGGTTATTACTGGAGATTTGTGGAAGGGTTATCAAAAATAGTGAAACCGATCACCACCTTGCAGTGCAAGGGGGTCAGGTATGAATGGACAAAAGAACGTGATAGTGCATTCATTGAGCTTAAGAGGTTACTAACTAGTGCACCAATTCTACGAGTGGCGGATATCGAAAAGGACTTCACAGTCTACACGGATGCCTCAAAGAAAGGGTTGGGGGCCGTGCTAATGCAGGATGGAGGAGTGATAGCCTATCCGTCAAGGAAGTTGAAGAAACAGGAAGATTTATACGTGACTCATGATTAAGAGTTGGCAGCTGTAATGCTAGCTCTAAAAATTTGGAGGCACTATCTTATGGGGCGGAACTTTGAGCTCAAAACAGACCATCAAAATTTAAAACATCTCTTCACTCAAAGAGATCTGAGTGCCAGGAAAAGGCGATGGAGTGAGTTTATGAGTGAGTATGATTTTGGTATTTCATTCATCGAGTGAAAGGAAAATGTGGTCGTAGATGTCTTGAGTAGGAGACCATGTATCTTCTCCTTGGTAACCTTAAAGGTCAATATGAGGGAACATATGTTGGCACAACTCCAACGAGACAATTGGTATTTAAAGGTTACTTCAAACCTCCAGAGCGGGAGGCAGTTAGATCCAAAGTATGAAGGATATAGTCTGGAAACAGATGGACTGTTAATATATTGAGGAAGGATGTACATCTCTGAGAATGGGGATATTCAAATAATCATATTGAAGGAATCCCATAGAGCACTTTATTGTGCCCATCCAGGTGTGAAGAATATGTACGCAGATATGAGGAAGCTCTTCTTCTGGGTAGGCATGAAGCTTGATCTAGTCCATTTCGTCGCCAAATTCCTGGAGTGTCAACAAGTGAAAGCTGACCACCATCACCTGGCAGGCCTCCTACAACCACATGATTTCCCTATGTCCAAGTGGGAAGTCATCTCTATGGATTTTGTTGTGGGGTTGCCACTCACATCTCATAGACACAAAGTCATTCCTGTGATAGTGGATAAGTTAACCAAGAGTGCTCATTTTATTTTGGTTAGAGAAACTTATGATGTCACTGATGTGGCACGTGTGTTTGTAAGAGAGGTCATGCGTTTGCACAGGATACCTAAGAAGATCATTTCAGATAGGGACTCCAAATTCACTTCTAGGTTTTGGACAAGTTTACAGTTAGCATTGGAGACTCAGTTGAACTTAAGCACAACTTTTTCATCCTGAAATAGATGGGCAAACTAGGAGAGTAAATCAAGTCATGGAAGACATGCTTAGGATGTATGTCATGGATAATCAAACCCAGTGGGAGAATTACTTACCTTTGGTAGAGTTTGCCTACAATAACAGTTTTCATAGCTCCATCGGAATGCCACCCTACAAAGCTTTGTATGGGAGGCCATGAAGAATGACATTGAGTTGGGATAGACTAGAAGATAGTAACAGTTGGGCCAGAATTGATTCAAGAGATGGAAGAACAAATGATTCAGATTAGGCAGAGACTAAAGGAAGCATATGATAGGAAGAAAAGCTATGCGGATGCACACAAGACCGACCGAATTTATGAAGTGGGAGCTAAGGTTTTCATTCATATCAGGCCTAATAAGAGTACCATATGGTTCGGGAAGGGGACAAAGTTGTCACCTCAATTTATAGGACCATTCAGGATCCAAGAGAAAATTGGACCCATTGCTTATCGTCTCGTACTGCCACCCCACTTGCATAAAACTCATAATGTATTTCATGTATCTATTTTACGTCATTATGTTGCTGATGAATCACATAAACTAAATTGGAAGGAATTGCAGGTATTGGACGTGGGAAATCTCATGGTAGAACCATTACGCATATTGGACTGTACATTCTGATAGCTCAGGAACTATCTGGTAGACCAAGTTAAGGTCCAGTGGGACAAGTATAGTCCAGGATTTGCTACTTGGGAAGACATCGAGACACTACGATGAGACTATCCCTCACTATTTTGACCACCTCGAGAACATGTTTCTCGAAGGTGGGGTGTATGTAACACCACCTTTTGACTTAGACAACCAGGATTACCTGAGGCCTATATAGTTTATTTTCTAGTCACAGTAAAACTATTAAGTGATACACCTAAACTTTAAATGTATGAACTTTTATGAATGATTAAATGTTATTGATGATGATGTATGTAATGCAATCTATTATGTGAATGTAAATTTTACGAATGTTTAAATGTTATTGATGATGATGTATATGATGCGACGTATTGTGAGAATGTGAATTTAATAAATGTTTAAATGCTATTAAGATGATGTTGGATATGATGCAATCTATTTTGGGTAAATGATAATCTTATGAATGGGTGTCAAAATTGAATTATGGGATATTATGAGATCTATTTCTAACTGGAAAACTATGATGTTAAATTATTGGTACAGGGATACCAAATTAACATGATGATAGTATGCAATTACATGATGATAATGTGATGCAGGAGCATCGCTCACTCATCAAGCGAGCCGAAGCATGGAGCAGAAAGGAAAGCTGGACAGTGCCAGCACACATTTTGAAATACTTGAAAATTGTCGCGCCGCTCTTTAATGAAGTCAGTCATAAAAAAGCACACTTGTATTGTAAAAGGGACCTTGAGCGTTTAAGCTCTCGTCCTTAGGTAGTTGAGGAATTTAATATATTTAATGTTGGTAGATAGGAAATTTATTGTAGATTTGATAGCTTTAGAATTCGAGAGTGAAACGGGATATAGACACCCTCCTTTGTACATTGTAACATATGAGAAATAGGAGAAAGAAGAGAGTAGAGAAGAGAAATTGTGAGCAGAACCACCATGTATAGATATTGAATTAATAGAAAAGATTTGATTCAATTCCATGGTTGTGTTATTCTCTGTGTATTGTTTATGTTAAGCTCATGAGTATTTGCTTCTTGTTATGCACTTGCTTTTATATGTTGTGTATGTGATTTCATGATCTATTTGAAGTCTGAGAGAATGAGTGAATAAGTTTCAATTGTTTCTCTAAGTGAGCCAGAGAATTCCTGCAAGGAGTGCAGTTGAATCTGTTCGCAAAGAGTGCGTGACTGTAGGGTTCAATTAGAGCAAGTTGTTGTTTCTATTCATCTTAGAAATGTTGATTTGACACCAAATCCGTGCAAGGCGTGTGCAGGCTGGATGAAGACTCAGAGTTGCGATTTTGAGCAAAGAGTTGAAGTATTTCTGCTACAGGAGTGTGCAGGATCGAAGAGTTCCAATACTTAGTCATATTTGGAGTTTTTCCGCAAGGAGGGCATGCAACAAGTCCTCATAAAGACTTGTAAAGTGAGGATAAGTTCAAGAGGGATAGAACCTTTGTGATCTCACCAAACAGGAATGTAGAAGGTTCGTGCCAAAGAGAGTTTCGAGTGGGAGCTCCTAGCACAAACTTGGAGAACAAGTCTCGGAAGGAATACTTTGTCGCTTCAAAGAAGCATCAAGGAGGATGATTCGACGGCTAGGATTCGCCGGACAGATTAGCGAAATCCCACCAGCCATTAGATTCTGGATAAGTTGTACAGGGTTTAAGCGTGGGCGCACAGGGAGGAGAGTTATCGGGACTCGACTCATCAGGATATCGAAGTTTTCGTGGTCGTGGAACTCTTATATGACGAAATCGCGATTAGAAATTTCTCGAGAAGATCAGGACCGTTGATCTCAATGGAGATACATGGCGCAAGATCCTGAAGGATCGGGGTTTGGCACTTCGAAACTTTTGGTGTCAAAGGGATCGCGGAGGATTTGCGAAGTCCCAAATTGCGACGGGTCCCGCGGTGATAGTGGGTGGTATTGATAGGTGGCATCACATATCGAGGTTCGAGACTTAGAAGGTCCTGTGAAACGGTGCCACGGAAACCACGAATTCTCGATCCATGATTTCCCGATCGCTACAGGTGTGTGGGGTCCAAGGGTCAGCAATGAAGGCAGGTGTCATCGGAGAATCAACATATCGGGTTTCGGAGATTTGAGTTTCGATTCGTTGGCATCGCAAGTAGAGATTCGCCGATAGAGAAAATATTGATAGGAAGGAGAAGAAAGTCAGCGATTGACCGACATCAGGGTTCGGAGAATCGCAAGGTAAAGGGTTGTGACTACAGAATTCGTGAGATAGTTAATTCTGATTTCCTGATTAGATAAGGGAGATCAGTAAGGAGTAAGTTGTGGGTAGAGAATTATCGAGAGGGAATTAGAGGAGCATTCACGCTCTTCAGGCCAAAGTTAGAGAAGGTCCTGGTTATCGCGATCGTTCTCCGGGGGGGAGGGAGTGGAGAAGGTTTTCATCAAGTGGTATCAAAGCGGGAAGTCTTTGCTTTCAGTAGCAGAGAAGAGAAGACATCATGCCGCCTAGAAGGAAAAGGAAGTCACTTGGTCCAGAGGACAGGGATGCGTGAAGAAGAGGTAGGCCGGCAGGAAATCCAGAAATGGAGCGCCAAATGAGAGATCTTCGAGCAAGACTTGAGGAGATGGAGATAGCGCAGAGACGCGGAGTTGGCATAGGGGATCTTAGTGATTCCGAGGTTGAAGAGGAAGTTGGACATGCAGAAGAAGTCGCAGCAGAGAATGCATCAACCGAGCGATTGATCAAAGCCATAGCCGGAATGGGTGCAAAGGTGAAAATGGATATTCCAGTCTACGAGGGAAGTCTGAATGCAGAAGAGTTGCTGGATTGGATCCGAGCTCTTGACACCTACTTCTATTATGAGGAAATCGAAGAAGACAAGAAAGTCAGACATGTGGTCACCCGGTTGAAGGGACATGCAGCACTATGGCGGGACGAGCTACGGGAAGATAGACGTTCCAATGGAAAACAAAAGATCAAGAGCTGGGACAGGATGATCGCGAAGATGAAAGCGAAATTCATCTCAAGAGATTACCAAATCACATTGTTCAGGCGAATGCAGAACCTGAGAGAGAAGTTGATGACGGTGAAGGAGTACATCGAAGAATTTTACAGACTCAATATTAGAGAAGGTCATCGAGAGAGCGATGATGAGAAGGTGACAAGATACCTGAATTGTTTGAGATATGACATTCAGTATGAGTTAAGCATGGTTACCATCAGGACGGTGGAGGATGCTTATCATATGGCTCTAAATATCGAAGAGAAGCTAAGCCGCAAGCAAGGACAGCGAGGGCGAGGCAGAAGTCAGCCCAGAGGCAAGGCAGTTGCCCAGGAGAAATACCAGAAGCCCAAAGAGGAATGGAAGAAGCCTTAGGGTAAGATTGAAAGAGGTGGAACCTCATAGTGAGGACAACCACAGGTTGAATAGAGAAGACAACAAACTGATCAGCGAGGAGATTATGATGATGCAAATACTCTTCCTCGTACTAGAGGTCAAGGTAGAGGTAGAGGAGGAGTGATCACATGTTTTACATGTGGAAATAATGGGCACAAGTCCTTTGAGTGTCCAGAGAAAAAACAAGTCATAGGAGAAGCTCACATCACTAAGGCACAAAGGCGTGATGATGAGAATGAAGATGCAGACAGCGGAAGATCGCTTGGAATGCATAAAGTTCTCTTAACACCTGAGAAAGAAGTGGAGAATGCAGCTCAGACGAGAAGACTGTTCAGGATAGCTTGCACAGCCAGGCACCGGAAATGCAAGGTCATCGTGGACAACGGAAGCACTGACAATCTTGTTTCAACCGAGATGGTGGAAAAATTAGAGCTGAAAATAACCGATCACCCGAGCCCATATAAAGTTTCATGGATGCAGAAAGGGCATCAGGTGAGTGTCACTAAACAATGCTTGGTTGAATTCAAAATAGGGGGCTATAATGATAAAACTCTGTGTGATGTTATTCCCATGGATGTATGTCATCTATTGTTGGGTAGACCATGGCAATATGACATAAATGTTGTTCATGATGGGAGGATGAACACATATACCTTGGAGAAGGATGGGAGAACACACAGGTTTCTTCTGATAAAGGATAAGGAAGTGAAGCTAGAAGTGAGAAATACGATACTTCTCATGAGTGGGAAGGAACTTCTCAATGAGATGGAGAAGAAAGAAGATCCACAATTCTTTGTGGTCAGGAAACCAAGAATTGTCCTGACTAGCACAAGAGTGGATGACTTGCCATAAGAGATTCAGGAACTGCTACGAGAGTTCGTTGACATCATCATGGACGAACTACCTCGTTCGTTGCCACCAATGAGGAGTGTGAGTCACCACATAGACCTCATACCAGGAGCGAGTTTGCCAAACAAATTCGTGTACAGGTTGACGTCGTAGGAAAACGAGGAGGTGAAAAGGCAGGTACAGGATCTGCTGGACAAAGGATTGGTCAGAGAGAGTCTGAGTCCATCTTTTGTTCCAACGGTACTGAGTCCAAAGAAGGATGGAGGCTGGAGGATGTGTATAGACTCTAGGACGATCAATAAAATCACCATCAGGTATAGATTTCCACTGCTGAGAATGGATGATCTGATGGATTGCCTTAGTGGGGAAAATTACTTTTCAAAGATTGATCTCAAGAGCGGATATCACCAGATTCGCATGAGAGAAGGTGACTAATGGAAGATAGCATTCAAGACAAATGAGGGTTTGTACGAATGGCTGGTCATTCCGTTTGGTTTGACGAACGCTCCAAGCACATTCATGAGGCTGATGAATGAAGTCCTGAGGGAATTCATCGAGAAATTTGTAGTTGTATATCTAGACGACATACTGGTTTTCAATAAGACCAAGGCTGAACATTTAAAGCATTTGGCCATTATGATGAGAAGCCTGCAGCAGGAGAAGCTGTTGGTCAACAGGAATAAGTGTTCCTTCATAAAGACAGAGCTCATTTATTTGGGCTTTGTAATTTCGGCGAATGAATTGAAGATGGATCCTGAAAAGGTGGAAGTGATTAAGAATTGGCCATCACCGAGAAATGTTTTCGAGGTGAGGAGTTTTCATGGTTTGTCTAGTTTCTACAGGAAATTCATTAGGAATTTTAGTGGAATTAGCGTCACGATGATGGACACAGTGAAGAAGTGACACAAGACTTTTCACTGGACAACAGAGGCCGAAAGGAGCTTCAATCTGTTGAAGCGAAGGATCACAGAGCAACCAATTTTGGTGTTGCCTGATTTTCAGAAGACATTTCAGGTGAAATGTGATGCCAGTGGGTATGCCATAGGAGGGGTTTTGAGTCAGGATGATAGGCCAGTTGCATTTTTCAGCGAGAAGATGGATGATGCAAAGATGAAATACTCCACATATGATAAATAGTTTTATGCCATCATACATTCCTTAAAGAAGTGGAGGCATTACTTGGTACCCAAGGAATTTGTATTGTACAGCAATAATCATGCATTGTAGTTTGTGAGTCAATGGGAGAAGTTGAACCAGAAACATGCAAAATGGGTAGAGTACATGCAAAATTTCACGTTTTTGATTAAACACATTTCAGGAACTGTTAACAAAGTGGCTGATGCTTTGAGCAGGAAATGTTTGCTATTGCAGGAGTTCAAAGTCAAGACCTTGGGTTTTGAAAATTTGAAGGACATGTACGCAGGAGATGTAGGCTTCGGAGAAACATACGAAGCAGCTAAGAATACAGTTCTCAGAGATCGGAGTCCTCGGATAGACTACATGATCCAGGATGGATTGTTGTGTCGAGGCAATCAACTTTGTATTCCAATTTTCTCCATGAGGGAGAATTTGGTGAAGGAAAAGCATAGTGGTGGATTAGCAGGGCACTTTGGTCACGATAAAACATTCGCAAAGCTGAGAGAATCGTATTTTTGGTCGGGCATGCAAGCAGATGTTAAACGATTTGTTGACAGATGCAGGATTTGTCAACACGTGAAGGGGAGAAAATAGAACACGGGTTTTTATCAGCCATTTCCCATACCCGAGAGGCCATGGGAGGCAATCAGCATGGATTTTGTATTGGGTTTGCCGAGGATGCAAAGAGGGGTTGATTCCATCTTTGTGGTGGTGGACAGGTTTTCTAAAATGGCCCATTTCATACCATGTCAGAAGACCAGCGATGCGACGCACATCGCAAACTTTTTTTTCAAAGAAATCGTCAGATTACATGGATTGCCGAGAAGCATAGTCTCGGACAGGGATACAAAGTTCATAGGTCATTTTTGGAGGACGCTATGGAAGAATCTAGGGACTAACTTGGCATTTATTTCAGCTTACCATCCGCAGACAAATGGACAGACTAAGGTGGTCAACAGAAGTCTAGGAGACTTGTTGAGAAGCCTGGTGACAGAACACCATAGCAGTTGGGACAACATATTGGCACAGGAGAATTTGCATACAACGATTCACTGAATCGGAGTACAGGAAAGAGTCCATTTCAGATTGTGTATGGAACACAATCGAGGGGAGTTTCTGAACTCAGAGAGTCAGAACAGAGTGCGACTAGCAGCGCGAGCGCAGAAGAATTTCCTGAGGCGATGGAGGAACTTCACACCAAGGTGAAGCAGCGAATGCAGAAGTCAAATCAAGAGTATACGCGCAGAGCAGATCAACATCGGAGACAACTTCAGTTTGAATTTGGTGATCTTGTTCTGGCACATCTGAGGAAAGAAAGGTTCCTAAGGGGAACATATAACAAGCTCAAAATGAAGAAAATTGGGTCGTGCAAAGTCCTGAAGAAATTTGGGGAAAATGCATATGAGATTGAGTTGCCGAAAGGCATCGGGATATCTCTGATATTCAATATTTCAAATTTATACCCATACAGGGCTGGAGAAGCAGAGAATGGAACTGAGGAACCAATGATCCAGTGGGTGAAACAATTGCCAGTTGCAGAAATGCCACAGATGGAATGCATACTGGACAAACGAGTGGGTAGAAAGACCAGGAGAAAGTAGTATTTTGAGTACCTGCTGAAATGGAAGAACCACCCAGTGGAAGATGCCAGCTGGGAGACTGAGGCAGTTATGCAAAAGCATGGACAGACTGTGCAGGAGCTCATGGACAGGAGCCCGTGAATATTTTCAAGCTGAGGAGTATGATGCAGGAGCATCGCTCACTCATCAAGCGAGCCAGCGCATGGAGTAGAAAGGACAGCTGGACAGCGCCAACACACATTTTGAAATACTTGAAAATTGTCACTTCGCTCTTTAATGAAGTCATTCATAAAGAAGCACACTTTTATTGTAAAAGGGACCTTGAGTGTTTAATCTCTCGTCCTTAGGTAGTTGAGGCATTTCATATATTTAATGTTGGTAGATAGGAAATTTATTGTAGATTTGATAGCTTTAGAATTCGAGAGGGAAACGGGATATAGACACCCTCCTTTGTACATTGTAACATATGAGAAACAGGAGCAAGAAGAGAGCAGAGTAGAGAAATTGTGAGCAGAACCAACATGTACAGATATTGAATTAATAGAAAATCTTTGATTCAGTTCCATGGTTGTGTTATTCTCTGTGTATTGTTGATGTTATGCTCATGATTATTTTCTTCCTATTATGCACTTGCTTTTATATGTTGTGTATGTGATTTCATGGTTGATTTGAAGTCTGAGAGAATGAGTGAATAAGTTTCAATTGTTTCTCTAAGTGAGCGAGAGAATTCTTGCAAGGAGTGCAGTTGAATCTGTTCGCAAAGAGTGCATGACTGTAGGGTTCAATTAGAGCAAGTTGTTGTTTCTATTCATCTCAGAAGTGAAAATTTGACACCAGAGCTGTGCAAGTCATGCGCAGGCTGGATGAAGACTCGGAGTTGCGATTCTGAGCAAAGAGTTGAAGGATTTTTGTTGCAAGAGTGCGCAGGATCGAAGAGTTCCAATACTTAGTCGTATTTGGAGTTTTTCCGCAAGGAGGGAATGAAACAAGTCCTCATAAAGACTTGTAAAGAGAGGATAAGCTCAAGAGGGATAGAACCTTTGTGATCTCACCAAGCGGGAACGTAGAAGGTTCGTGCCAAAGAGAGTTTCAAGTGGGAGCTGCAAGCACAGGCTTGGAGAACAAGTCTCGGCAGGAATACTTTGATGCTTCAAAAAGCATCAAGGAGGAGGAGTCGATGTCTAGGATTCGCCGGACAGATTAGCGAATTCACACTAGCCATCAGATTTCAGATAAGTTGCGCAGGGTTTAAGCATGGGCGCACAGGGAGGAGAGTTATCGGGACTCGACTCATCGAGATATCGGAGTTTCCGTGGTCGTGGAACTCTTATATGACGAAATCACGATTAGCAATTTCTTGAGAAGATCAAGACCGTTGATCTCAGTGGAGATACGTGGCACAAGATCCCGAAGGATCTGGGTTCGACACTTTGGAACTTTTGGTGTCGAAGGGATCGCGTAGGATTCACGAAGTCCCGAATTGCGACGGGTCCCATGGTGATAGTGGGTGGTATTGATAGGTGGCATCGCATATTGGGGTTCGGGACTTAGGAGGTCCTGTGAAACGGTGCCATGGAAACCGCGAATTCCCAATCCACGATTTCTCGATCACTACAGGTGTGTGGGGCCCAAGCGTCAGAAACGAAGGCAGGTGTCATCGGAGAATCAACATATCGGGTTTCAAAGATTTTATTTTTGATTTGTTGGCATCGCGAGTAGTGATTCATCGATAGAGAAAATACCGATAGGAAGGGGAAGAAAGTCAGGGATTGACCCACGTCGTGGTTTGGAAAATCGCAAGGTAAAGGGTTGTGACTACAGAATTCGCGAGATAGTGAATTCTGATTTCACGATTAGATAAGGGAGATCAGTAAGGAGTAAGTTGTGGGTAGAGAATTCCCGAGAGGGAATTAGAGGAGCATTCACGCTCTTCGGGCCAAAGTTAGAGAAGCTCCTGGTTATCATGATTGTTCTCCGGGGGGGGAGTGGAGAAGGTTTGCATCATAATGCATAGAAATGTATGAGTTTGTGTTACAGACTAATCTACAGGTTAAGGGCTATGAAATAGCCAAGGGATAATGATGATGAAAGTGGATATCATGACCACTAATCGAGACTCATTATGGTATGAATATTGTATGTGTAATTTAAATTGGTTTGGATGCATTGCTATGATATGTGGACCAGGGCATGATTTCAGGTGATGAAACTACGCAAAACTGAATAAACGATGACAAAATCCCCAGCAACACGGTGCCACTGTGTATTCCATTGTAGAGTGTGGACCCTAGTCCTGTTAGGAGGGGTGGAGGCATTTCCGCATCGTGTATCCTCCATTGTAGGGTGTGGACCCTGGTCCTGTTAGGAGGGGTGGAGGCATTTCCCACCATGTATCCTCCGAAACCTGAAGTCATGGGAGGACAGTGTTAGTTCATGCTCTCCAAGATGTGTGATGATGACTGTTAGATGCCTGTTGGGGAAGCTTGGTCGAGATAGTGACAATTCCTCTTACGAGTTCTATTTGGAGTTAGGTCAATATAGTTGACACTCCAAGATAGTCCAGTAGAGGAAGGATATGAATGGAGATGGAAGTAGGTTAGGGAGGAAGGATGAGTAGAAATAGCTGAGAGAGTATGGAGATTTGTCTAATGGTGGAATTTAATGTTTTCCCTTCAAAAAAAAAAAAAAAAAGAGAGAGAAATGTGTATATATAAATATTCATTATTATGTAACTAAACCACAGTTGTTTAAAATAAAATTGTTGAACCAGATAATAGTAAATAAAGGATTTCTCAAACAATTGATTGGTTTGTTGTCTTTTATAAAAGACTAGTCTTCCTAACTGGATTGAATGCATACATAAATTACTAAAGGATGATAGTTTTGATTATTAGTACATGCACGAGACTTTTATGTACTAGCTACACATGCATTTCTTGTACATATACACTAGTATGTATGAGTTTCCTTGACCTACTTACTAATAATGTCGATTACTTGTTATGAATGTGTGAACCATGTTTCTTTTCCTTTGTACCATAAGATACCTTAACTTCAAGATGAAGTTTCCTGAAGGGTGGGTATATGTAACAACCCTGCTTAAATAGATGTATAGGATTATTAATTAGAATTAATTTAATAATCTAACTGTCCTAAAAGTGAGCTAAACAGTAATTATTTCTTAAATAACATTAACCAATTAATTATTATTAATTACTTGTTCATGACTTTCAAGGATTAATTAATTATTAATTGACTCATTAATTAATTAAGTAAAGAATTAAAGGGGGCTAATAAATTATTTTGTTAAATTAAAGCTTACGTATTCGAGAAGGGATAGGACATTAAATATAAGATAATATTATAAATAAGAAAGGATAAAATAATAAATAAAGGGGATAAGGAACATGAATAATGGGATAAGGGGCATTAACTACGAAAGGATAAGATAATTAATGAATGGAGAAGGAAAGTAATGAAGGAGGGGCAAGTTGGTGAAGGGGAAATATGACGAGGAGAGCCTTATGGTGGAAGGCATTCCTTGGGGGAAGGGGATTACCATAATACAGGGAATTTTTGGATGTTTCTCTATGATTTGCACAATAGTTGAGTTCTATAGTCGGATTGGATCAGTATAGGCACCGATTTGCTGGAGGTTTTGGGCATGGGGGCCAGGATATCCATACGGTATCCTGGAGCTAGGAAGTTGTCCTAGTTGGCATGGTGGAACAAGGTTTTGGGAAGTGTTGGATCTAGTTCATCACGAACGACCAGATCGACGGAGGAATTAGCATCAGACCAAGGTAATTTAAAAATTATGTATTTGTTTTATTCTGATATAAAATTTTATTATTCATTGATCAATTTAAAATGTGTATGTGCTCAATTAAAATGAATTATTGAATTTTTTGAAATCAAGTAGCGTTTATTGTTTTGTTTGTAGAAATAATTGATGTTAAATTAATCCGGTTTTTACACACTAAATATGATTAATGACTTGATAATAAAGGGCGAAGGTTATTTTAATATATTTATGGAAACAATTATTATTGCATATAGCTTACTTTACCTATAGAAATAAAAATAAATTGATTTGAAGCATGGTTAAATAAGAACAAACAATAACAGCACGATCTATTCTCCTGAAAAAAAAATTAATGGATGTTGGAAAGCTTACTTAGGCCTTGAGAGAATTTGAGAAGAACTATAAAGTTAGAAAATATTTTGTTTTTAGTTTGATATTATTAGTGTTATTTCCAATGCAACTTATTTTTTACACATGATCTAATAGTTTAGTGTGCATGGTTAGGGTTGTAGATTTATTTTTTTTCCTTAAAGTGAAATGAAGATGGAGTGCATTCCATGGAATTTGCTATCTCTCTATGTGTTTCATACAGAAATTAGAGGGACAATTTTATTCTCCCATAAATCTATTGAATATTATAAGCTCTTTTTCTATTGTTTAAATTGAAATGGATTCAACTTGTTGAGAAATCCATTAGACACTAGAATTGTACAAAATTAACCACTCAAATCTACAGACTCAACAATTTCATCCTTTAAACATTATTTAGATTACCATATTATAGGAAGATGCACCACAACTTAAATGGATAGCAATGTAAAGCATTGGCCCATTAGGTTGGGCACATGATCAACTAAGGGGATCTATCTATAGCAATGTAAAGCATTGGCCCATTAGGTTGGGCACATGATCGATTAAGGGGATCTATCCATGGGGCATGGTTTAGCGACCTGATTATTGTTTGTTGGTGTTTCTGAGCCGTTATTTATTACGAGCCACTCTCCCTTAAGTTTCAATCAAACGGTTCTCAAAGAACATTTCTCTTGGATATACAAAGCACGAACAAATGAGGATTGATTACGTGACAAGATGCCAAATATCCATGAATCTTTGATGGGGGAAGAGATCAAATCAGGATCTCTTAATTTTAAGAGGCCTTTTTGAAATACTAGTCTTTGAAAAATCTTGGCTACTTACTTGGACTCAAGTCCGGCCTTGCAACATATGATATCAAAGAATCCTTGAGATGAGCCATGCTATTGCACAAAGGTTATTTCAACTTAGTATGCATTTATTAAAGTAAGTTTATTTCAACTTAGCATGATATTCCATTTATTAAAGTTTTTGTGCAAGGTTTTTTGGTTATATATATATATATATATATATATATATATATATATATATATATATATATATATATATATATATATATATATATATATATATATATATATAATTAAATTAAATTAAATTAAATCGTGAAAATTTATAAGTTTATTTTATATTGTCCCCAAGGTGTAGGACAGTCGGTGACAAAGTGTGTTGTTAAGCCACTCTGTGTTGTTAAAGTCACTAGTTCGAAACCTGTGGGGACAAAAAATCCAACCATGTTAAGGGTTGGTGTGGCTCAGGCCGGGTGCGATCCCGGGTAATTTTGATGGCTTAGATGCCCCTGACTCACGGTTTCTCAAGCCACAGTTTAATTGTGTAACCAACAGGTCTTGCACAAATTAACAAACAAAAAAAATAATTTTATTTGATATCATGTAAATGCGGTCTATTGGAATGTGAATATCATTAATAGTACATTGTTTGAGTTATATTAAATTAGCATTGGACAAATATAGATTTTGTGTTTTTTTTTCTCAGATGATAAAATGGTGAATGTAAGACTATTGAGCTCTTAACTCTTCATAATTATCACACATTAAAACTCAAGATGCAATAGTTATTGAAATTTAAAAGGCTTTGTAAATGTTAATCAGTCAACTTTTACAAAGGAAATTGAAAATTTTTCCTACTGGAACAAACTTTATGAAGCCATGGGTCTACATGTTCGAGATAGTTTAAGTTGACAGAAATTGACTTCCTTATTTAGTAAACTCAAAGAATTTTGGATCCTATAGTTGGCATTGCTTATACATGATGAAAACTTATCCATCCAATATTATATTTCTATGTAAAAACCAAATCAAATGAAAAGAGCATCTTTTTTAATTTTATCAATGCTAAAATCTCATTTTCACTTATTTTCTTCTACTTTTTATCTTACTATGGATGCACTAAGACATGAGTTAAAAATTCCCTCTTTTAAGGTTTGATTCGAGAATCTTACTAGGAAACAACCTAATATTATGCAATTAAATGCTCTTTTTGGCTTTAAGAATGAGGCTCTTGTGGCTCATAACTCTAAAGGTAAGCATAGAACATTGTATATAAAAAAGAAATATTGTGCTCAATATGGTGAGTATGCCTTAAAGCCTCCAATGAAAGAAAAAAAATTCTTGTGTCTTCAATGTTTGGTGAGTATTCCTCCAAGTCAAGGAAGAACTCAAGTGAATCCTAATGTTGAACCCAAATGATAATTGAAACTATAAGCTTTGAATAAATACATGCAACAACACAAAATTTTAGTGGGAAAACCTTCTTCGTGGAAAAAGGTATGCTTTATATAATCAATATTTATATGTGTGTTCTGATAGATTTTGGTCCATCACACCATATGACTCATTCTCTTGAGTTTTTTTCTTCCACATTTGAATGTAGCATTTCGAAGATGTCAATTGGAAACTCTACATAGCTTGATGTTTTAAGATTAAAACTCTTCAATTAGATGATGGGTGCATCAATAATGTCCTCCTTCTTCCCAACATCTCTAGCAATCTACTTTATATTTATTATACCAATCATTTTGGTGATGGGAAAACAATATAGTTTTCTCCAAATGTAGTTATTGAAAAACTACAAAATCACATCATTGTTTCCTCTAGAAGAGTTGATCATAGTTCTTGACTATACAAGTTTGGTTATTTTGATCCTTCTTCTAGCTCCTCTTTTATTTAAGTCTGGCATAAAATATTTGGATATACAAACTACATGTATTTGCAACAATTAAGCATACAAAATTTGGTGCTTGGTTTTTCTGAATTTTCTTATACTAGTGGAGTTTTTCCATGTTATGCTCTTGGAAATAATATCAATATCCTTTTACTAAAGGAAATGTGCTTTTTTATATGGAACCTCTTGAGTTGGTACATAGTGATCTCATGTCATTTATGACTTGTTCATTTTCAAGGGCCAAGTATGGGCTCATGTTTATTAATGAATTCTGATGTCACTCTTGGGTGTACTTTCTTTAGTACAAGAGTGACTTAGTTTATACATTTAATACATTCAAATATTGTTTTGAGAAACAATCATTTTTTTCTATCAAGAAACTATGCATATAAAATGGGGGGGAGTATGTCAAGTAGGAATTCAAATATTTTTGTAGATAACATGACATTTAGCATTTACACCTCTAAGAAAAATTACATTGATGAAAGAATAAAATAGACATTGAAAGATAGAAAACTAAATGATTTCAATCCAAGAACATGACAACTTCTTTATAAGTAGTGAATTGTGTCAATTACATTTAGAAAAAAATGCTTCATATGGTAGTGTTGCCTCATGTTAATCCTAATGTCTCTACCTTTGGAGTATTTGGTAGTCTATCATGGACCTTAATTCTAGATGAAAAAATTAAAGAGCCAACCATTGATATATGTTGGTTAGGAATATAGGTTATTTTATTTTGTTTCATAAGATTTATTGTTTCAAAGGGTTGCTCATTTTGATGATAGCTCCATATCCACACTATCTCGTTCCCCTCCCATAGATTATCATACTAACAATGGTGTCAGTCATTTTGAAATTTTTTTTTCTGTAGAACATGAAGATGATGAACATTTTGAAGATCAAAATAAACCAAGATAAAATTTTCCATCAACACCAATAGAACATGAGAAACCTAAATAGGAATAACTTGATCAAGAACATTATTTGAAGAGGAAATTTTGTAAGAAAAAGAGGCCTACCAAGTGTGGATATGAGCCAACTCATTTTAGCTATTTTTCCTCTAAAAATGACCATACTGAATAGCAAACCACTAGTGTCTTATTTATAGGTCATGTCATTTCAAATGATCCAAAACAATTTCATGATGTTGTTAGGATACCTAAATGGGATGCTACCATGATAGAGGAGTATTACTTTCCTGATAAAAAAAACACACATGGGATCGTGTTCCTCTTTCTAAGGAACGAAATTATGTTCACTATAAATGGGTATACATAACCAAATATGTAGTATATGGCTTCGTTTACAAGCATAATGTGCATCCTATGTCCAAGGCATTTACATAGGTTGTGTTGATGATTACAATTGCTGAGACATTCTACAGGACACAAACTTGAGAGAGAGCCCTAACGAGAAAGGATATATGCAGAGTTGGGTGTTCCTTTGGTCGAGCACAAGGTGAACCTGTGAAATCCCGAACCGTTGGGTGCATCATCATGAGACAGAAATGAAGATGATGTATTAGAATCCTATGAGAATATATTTTATGATAACTCTAGATGACTCTCATGTGTAATCGAGTGGGAAAGATGATCTATTTGGTGGATGTGCATGTGGACGAGCACAGGTGAACATGATCTTAGTGGCTGAGCACTAGTGAAGAAGTGGTTCTTATGTTTAATGCAGTGAGCCAAAGATATAGACATCCCTATGGATCTGCCCCTAGTTGGTGAGAACTAGTGGGTGTATGAGATCCCTTGATATATTTTTCAAGAGTCACACCTCCATGTAACCCTAATTGTAATGTAAAGGGTAGAAGTTGGCCCCACCTTAGTGTAATTGATAATTAATCTTGTTAATATTAATTATTTTATGAGATAGAGAGGTCGTCCCTATTGTTCCAATAGACACTTATGTTGACAGGTCAAGTCTAATATAAGTAAAGGTAAATTCCCCATTGAGGAATCATATCTTTCATGTGAGTTTAGAAATTTCAGAAAGTACATTTACTTGGGAAAAGTGTGCACCTCTCTTGGGTGCTATTCTTCTAGGGTTTAGAAACACCCTCTTGTGTGGTACGTTTTCTTAGTGCTCAAGGTATTTCTCTTGAAGAATATATCAAAGTATTTGGCTAGGTTTTATTACCTTGTTGAGAAGTGCTTCTGAGGATACTTCTTGTGTTCTTATGCATGGTGTTTCTTCATGTGATCTTGGTTGTTGCAACATTATTGGTTATGGTTAAGTTAAAAGATAAAATTAAATAAAGTTCATGCTTAGCCTTGTGTATTGAAAAATCAACATGGTTTCAGAGCATAGGTCTTGAAGAACCCATTACACAAGAATCTACGAGTCTCCTCTTTTTTCTGTAGAATAGTACGACTCTCCTAGGGTTTCCAAAAACTTTGTACGTCCCTCCTTTATGAGATTTTTCAGCCCTCAATACTTGACATTTGGGGATAAATTTGGTATAGGAGAATACAACATCCCCCAACGTACCTCGAGATACTCTTAGAGTGAAATTTTTAGCATTTTGAAATTTTGTAGCTAGAGTTTCTAGGGTTTCGCTAATTTCTACAAAAATTTCAAAATTAGGGTTTCTGCAACTCATTGAAGGAGCACTTCAACTCACGAGTGTTCTCCTATATTTAAAAGGATTATTTTTGGAAGTCATAAGTAAAAAAAAAACTAAAAGTGATAGCCTAACCTAGCCTTTAGGTTTTCTAGCCCAATTGACAAGGGTTTGTGAAGAATCTAAAACTATGATTAACATAAATATGATGGAAGATAAGCTTCATGGATCAAGAAACTTAAAGTTCCTAGAATACAATAATTCAGAGGAAGGATTATTGTGGGTGATAATAAAGGGTGACACTATGAATACCCTATTCATCAAGATGTCAAGAGGACAAACATCAACCAGGTGTCATTGGAGAAATCATATGATCACCCTCACATATGCACTTTTTTATATATTATTCGTATCATTGTCTTGAGGGAAATTGTAGGAGGAAGGAACCTTTTTTTGATGTCATGAATCTAGAGGGATCTCAGTGCATTAAGAGGAACAACACACTAGAAGTAAAGACACGAGGTTTGATTGTTGTAATTTTCATTCCTCTAAACCAATATTTCTAAAGTTTTCTACATTACAAGTAGGTGTTGTAGTTGTGACAACAGTCCTTAAATTTTTTTGATTCTATATATGTACTCATTATTATCCTTTAGGAGATATTCTTGTTTTGGTTCCTCTTGTTTTCTTACATTCCAAAAACATTATCAAAAAAGGATGTTGTTTATCCTTCAGAGGGAGTCACTTGACTCAGAGGGAGTAAAAAATATTTGAGAAAGAGGAAGAATAGAACCATCATTGAGGCAACCAATGAAATAATGCATGATCAAAATCTCTCTATGATACTATGGACAAAATCATGCATGGCATAGTATATGTTCAAAACAAGAGCCTTCACCAGACTTTGAAAAATATAACTCCAAAAGAAGCCTTTACCATAGTGAAGCCTCATATTGAACACTTCAGGATATTTGGGTGCCCAGTGTATTTTCATGTACCCAAAGAGAATAAGTCCAAGATAGACCATTTAGGAAGAAAAGATACATTTATGGGATACGAGTGAATCTTCGAAGACATTCCAGATCGACATCCTTGGTCAGAGACAGATTGAGACAAGCATAAATGTTTTCTTTAAAGAAGATATAGCCTTTGAAATATCCAGAGAATATTAGATGGATATTGATAGTGAGACAATACCTTCTCCCCCTTCAATAGTTTAGAGAGAGACAAAAATTATTCCAGATGATATAGTTTCTCTAGTTTATATGTTCATAGATATTATTGTAGGGCATAAAATTCCTACTTAGGCTCACTTTGCAAGAGGCAGAGAAAAACACAATCCTCTCAAGGCACATCCCGAGAAAGAAAAATATATTTTCAAGCTATCCTTGACTTATGCGCCACTTCATTGATTCTGAGCCTCCCTGACTTAGAGAAACAACATGAGAGCGGGTATGAAAAGATGCCATAACAGAAGAATACCAATATATCTTAAAGATTGATGTATAAGATATTTTTTAGGGAATAAAAGGGATGTATGTGACGACTTCTGAGTGGATCTATAAGATCAAGCATGCAGTTGATGGAAGTGTCAAGAAATAAAAAGTGAGATATATAGCCATATGATTCTCACAAACAAATGGATTTTTCTATGATGAGACACTTAATTCAGTAAGCCTGATACAATTCCATCTATAATAGCATCCATGAGTTGGAAACTATATCATATGGATATGTTCTTGATGAGTTTTGGTTTTCAGCAAGAGTGTTGATAATCCAAAGCTATATTACTACAGTGTTGGTAATGAGAGCCTGATTTTGATGACTTATTTAGAAAGCCTTATTGTTGGATACAAGTACGATTTAAACTCTAACTTCGAGACAAAGGATCTGAGTATGATGCACTACTTCTTGGGACAAGAAGTATGACATAGGACTGATGATATTCTCCTCACTCAAGGAAAATATACAGTGGGAATATTAAAGAAGTTCCATATGACAGAATGAAAATCCACAGTGATGGATTTGAATAAAAATATTGATTATGATTCAGACAAGACTGATCCAGAGCTGATTGGATCACAGATGTATCTGTTTAACAACAGAATTGATTCATTCTATGCAATTAATGTACTTATTCATTCCATTAGTCAATCGATACAAAATCATTGGACAACAACAAAACATGTATTGAGATGTATACGAGGCACATTTGGATATGGCCTGAGATATGCGTCTAGTCTGAACTTGAGTTTGCAGTATATGCCGATACATATTGACAAGAGAGTATAGTGGACCGAAAGAGAACATTTGGTTGTTCTTTTACCATGAATTTTTCCATGGTTTCCTGGTCCAGCAGGAAACAAATGTCTGTGGCCTTGAAAACCACAAAAGTAGAGTATGTATCATTGAGTGTGCGAAGCAGTGAAACTCCATAATATTTTGACATATTTACTTGATAATGACATGGATTCTATGATGGCAACCCGAGTTGTATGTAAATATATTTTAGAACCCAATGTTTCATGATAGATCGAAACACATTGAGATAAAATATAATTATATGAGAGACATCATGTAGAGGAAAATAGTACACATGCAGTACCTTCTGACACATGAGAAGACTGCATACATCTTCACTAAATTATCTTGGTGAAGGATACCTCCCTAGTTAAGAGGGAGTGTTGATTACTACAGCCAAGGCAAAGTTCAAATTACATCTGCGTGAGACTTTGTATGATGAGGAATGCCTCCCTAGATAAGAGGGAGTGTTGATGATCACAACTGAGTCAGACATTCTCCAGGACACAGACCTGAGACAGAGCCTCTGAGAGGGGTGTGTGGTTCCTATCTAAGATAGAGCTGGAACATAGATATGGCATGCTCCTTACATTGAGTTGAGAAGAAATCTAGATGATTCTCCTGTGAAATATAGTGAGAAAGGAGATCTGTAGAGTTTGACGTGCATGTGCTTGAGCACAAGGTGAACATGTGAAATCTCAATGTCCTGGGTGCATCATCATGAGATAGAAATGAATATGATGTATTAACATCGTTTGATCAGAGATTCGATGAGAAACTCAAGATGACTCTCATGTATAATTCAATGGGAAAGAAGATCTGTTGAGTGGATGTGCCTGTGGATGAGCACAGGTGAACGTGATCCTAGTGGCTGAGCACTAGTGAAGAAGTGGTTCTTATGTGAAATGTAGTGAGCCAGAGATATGGAAATACCTATGGATGTTCCCCTAGTGGTTGAGCACTAGTGGGTGTATGAGATACCTTGCTATATTGTTCAAGAGTGAGACCTTCCTGTAACCCTACTTGTAATGTAAAGGTTACAGGTTGGCCCCACCTTAATGTAATTGATAATTAATGTAAAATATAATTAACATCATTAATATTAATTATATTATGAGATAGATATGTCATCCTTGTTGTGCCAATAGAAGCTTATGTTGACAAGTCAATTCTAATATAAGTAAAGGTAAATTCCCCATTGAGGAATCATATATTTCATGTGATTTTGGAAATTTCAGCAAGTACATTTATTTGGGAAAAGTATGTACCTCTCTTGGGTGCTATTCTTCTAGGGTTTGCAAACATTCTCTTATGTACTAGTTTTTCTTGGTGGTGAAGGTATTTCTCTTGAAGAATATATCAAAGGATTTGGTTGGGTTTTCTTCCCTTGTTGAGAAGGGTTTCCCAGGATACTTCTTGTGTTCTTATGCATGGTGTTTATTCTTCTGATCTTGGTTTCTGCAACATTATTGGTTATGGTTAAGTTAAATGCTAAAATGAAATAAACTTCATGATTAACCTTTTCTATTGAAAAATCAACAGTTTGAAGGGATTGATTATTCTAAGAGATTTTCCCCTTGTTGGACATGTAATCCCTTGTGGTTTCATTAGTTGTAACAATAATGTAAATACAAAGCATCATAGGTGATGGGAATGGTCACCAGTTGGATAAGACCAACAATCATTTGTTTTTGTATATATAAACCTATTATCCCAATTCCAAATGAATCATTGTGGAGTTACCTTTCTACACACTCTTGGCCTAAAAGTATGAAAGTACTATTAGATCCATGGTAAATCCATGAATCATTCTTTGTCCTTTCTCTCTCCTCGAGCATATAGAAATGCCTTCCTTTCTTCTTGCCTACCTATTGGCACCATAAATGATTCTTATGTAGTCTTCTAGTCTACGTTCAATTTTTTCTTTTCAAGTGGTATTTGAATAATTTTGTTTCCCATTAGAATGAACATTGTTCAAATAAGTAAGCTATCGATGTGGTGATCTTGTACACTCTTGCTATATTTCCTACTATCCATATGTGATATCCTTGAAATATATATATATATATATATATATATATATATATATTCAAAGTTGTTATTCAAAAATAAATTTCCATTTATGGAAATTCAAATTTAGACTTGTGGAAGTATGTAATTACTATTTTTATTATTGTTTGAAAAAGGTTTGACATGCCAATTGTCCTCTTTTGATGGACACATGTATGAGAAAAAATATTTAATAAATTTAATGTTAGAAGACAAATCGAACATCCAGGTTAAAAATATTTGATTATGACTCCATGAGTGGGGAATAGGTTTGAGTTAACTCAGAGATGATTTTTACAAGTGTCAGAAGTTGAAATTTGTCACTAGCAGCCCCTTAAAATCAGGGATTTGTAACGCTGTGAATTTCCCATGGAGGGAAAAGGAATGGAAAGAAATAGGAATGAGATAAATATAACATATGTGGGAGGAAGGATTATGCTTATTATGTTGGGGGAAAGAACAATTTTGCGGTTATGAACACATCTATTGTTAGGAAAACATTTTTTTGAATTGTTCAAGGTGACAGGGGCTAAGGAGTGATACTCAGTTTTCCCTTATGGATTTATGGTCAGGATAGGGGGTGATCAGGACAAGTGATCATGGTTTTCTTGTTTCTATGGTTTGGAGGAACGTGGTTGCTCCATTTATCTTTCCAGCATCATTGTTGAGATATGTAACTCTAATATGAACTTTGATTTTCAATATTATATGGTTGATTTTTTATTTATATGTGTATATATATAAATCTATATAAGTGTGCCTCATAGCCATGATATATTTGTGGGATTCCACTATTTAAATATACCTGCTAGTTATTTTTTTTGTGAATTATTATATGCTTAATGTGTATGTATATAGATAGTAATTTGTATGGGTATGCGTCTTGGCATTAGTAGATTCATTGATTTTGTCTACCTCTTAATTACACACTACTACAGAAAATAAACAAGTGAAAGAATAAATATATTCAAGCTCATACGATCATATTGAGTATAGATAGAAAAGAATTAAGAAATCCCATAAATATATTCATTTATATTTTAATGAAGAGAGAGTCATATGTTACAATAAATCTCAGAGTGTTATGAAAAATAATATAATTATATAGTCGAAAGGTCCCTGACCAAGCAGATTAATACAACTAGGGTTCTATATACCCATGAACTCTATAACTAGTTTAAATATAATTTAAAGAGTCTATGTCAAATTGTCTATAACATAAGACAGCGAGTGCATCGACTGGTGGAAGGAATCCATGGAACCCGAGTACCTTTTGATTGCATGATGCCTCATTTCGCAAAGTCGAACTAATGTTTTTAACCTGTGAAGGAGAAAAATGAAAGTGTTAATATCAATACTAGATCTCAATTAATTAAAAGAATAAGATAATAAAATAATTTGAAGGTGTAACTTATATTAGGTCTGAATTGAATTTTGGTTATGTTCTTATGACCTCAAAAATCAAGAGATCTACAACTCAGGAGGAGAGCGAGGTTGTAGTAGTCTGATGGGTTCCCTCGCAAGAAAAGTGACCCTTCCTAAAAATGATAGCTATGTGAAAAATCACTTATGAATTTAAGAGAGAGAAACATATAATATAAAAGTTCCATTGTCCTGTACACATTCTATAAATTCTTTAAAATATAGAGAGTATCCATGAAAGGGAATTATAGAATGCAATCATAATAAAAGAAGCATTGTAGTGAATACTTTTATAGAGAGGTAGTTAAAACAAATATATATTTCATTATGGAGGTAAAATTACAGAAGATATTTACCGAGATGAGTTATAAAGTAATTACACAGATAGCAAGAGTTTTGTTAAATGAGATAGAGTTACGAGTATTATTCCTCATAGTATCGCGATGGAATTCTAAATTGGGGAAACTAAAAGGATTGATTACAAAGACTAATACTAATTCTAATAACCGAGAAACAATTCTAGAGTCTAATCACAATGAATATTATAGAGAAATAGTTATAGTAAGAAAGTAACAACTGAGAAGTAATTACATACATAAAAAAGGTAGTCGTTCATGTACATGGTTTTCCTTGAAAATAATCTACTTTATTTTCATTAAAACATGTAAATGCCAAAAATACGAAAACCTTTGCAAACCCCTTTTCTTGTACACACAATAGGGGGGTTATTTCAGTGATAGAATGTGGTTTTATGGTTCATCGAAGAAAATAATGGGTTGACCCATTTAATACAGCTTACATGGTATTCAAGTTAAGTTCCATCTTATGGAAAAAACATTTATGCAAATAATTTCTAAATATGAAAATGAAACTCTATTTTTTTAGAGAAAACAAATTATGAGGGAAACAAACTTGAGAGATAGAATTTAACCTTTAAAGATGGATAGATTTATAATATTACACAGATGAAACTCTAAATTGGGGAATTTAAATACCTGATGAATAACTACACAGAACTGTGATAGAATTTTCTTAAAACAAAATCAATGTTTTCAACACTTCCGTACAAAATAGGCAGAGTTCAAATATCAGACAGCTACATAAAAACTGTCAAGGTTATAACATAATGGTAAATACAATAATTTTTTAGCGTTACGATCCAGTCCTGGAAATAAAAGAAAATACCATAACTATATTCAACAAGTGAATGGATTAATCATTAAGTGGATTTGGGGTTGATCTTCTCTATGGGAAAAGAATAGACTGTATGCAAAGACTCAAGGGAAGACGAACACATACACAAAGTCTCTTTCTCATAATAAGAACCTTCTTTCCCTCAGCTCACGGAGTTATGAACACTCTGTTGATGATTAAAATCACAACGAGGATTTCGCCCGCAAAGTATTGTTAAAGACTATTATTATAAGCTAACGATATATATAATACTAGTAGGTGGGACCCCCTTGTAGATTGGAGGATCATATATGATTGTTATTTGATGTTTATGTTGATGTTAGAGACTTCTTACAGATTTCTACATGATTGATGAAATCTTGGTTTTGTTTGTGACATAATGGAACATGGATAATGCATGTTTTGTGTGGTTTTTCATTGTTCTAAGCTCTAATTTTATATGAATAAATTATACTCACAGTTATTGCATTGCTATTTAAGCCATGAATCATCACATGTTGTACCTTCAGAAGACACATGCTAGTTATAACATGAAATAAGATAAATTGAAAAGAAACCTATGGAAAAATTTAAGTCGGAAACTAAACTATGCTACTATGCTACTATGCTACACTATATGCATTGAAATTAAAGAAATGGTGATTGGTTCTAACTAACCATTGAAGTGGCTATACGATTTATTGAGTTATATGAAAGAACATTTGATATGAGTTATGGTATGGTTGGAAATGGTTAAATGTGATATGGGGTGGCACATTTGGCAAGTAATGGATGTTAGTTTCGATGCATAAATTAATTGAATGGATTAGTGGATGGTTGTCTGGCTTGTACTAATTGAGTAAAGGATGCAAGCGATGTGCATTTACAGCATGTCACTCCATAGCTCTCCCACTGGTCGTCACCCTATCTTGGCTATTGTTCAATTGTTTTTCTCTATGGTTAAGATTTGATTTTCAAGAAAAAGAAGAACTACTCAACCAAGATCACGTTTTTAAGGATTTTTGGTTACATGTATGTATTTTTCACCATCATTGAGCCCGCTCTGGTTATGAAATAGATATTGTCTTAGTGATGTATGGTTTTGTGCTTTCCTTGATACTGGAAACTATGTAAGCTTGTGATACTTCTATGGAATGGTTGTTTATGTGGTTTTTGTTCCAAATGGAAAATGATGGTTGAAGTCATAGTTTCATTGATTATTCTGAGTGTTAGAATCCATGAAGGATCTATGTTTTCCTTATGGTTTTTAATTGGAGGGTTCATTCGGTCTAGACTTGTTGGATGTTCCCACATAGTTATTATCACCATGCCCGGTCGTATTTGTTGTTATAGGGTTGTTAGGTTTCATTTTGAACCACCTTGTGTCACTGCATATTGTTTCACCTAGGTATGGGCTCGTTTATTCTATTGGTGTATGTGTATTTGTTTATGATGGCTATTATGCCAAGGGGATTTCTTTGAGGATGATTTCTATTTCATGGCTCTGTTTTTATATCAGCATTACTCGAGTTGATTGGGGAAAACTGCGAGGGTTATTCCCTACGTGTTCTTAGTGTTATTTATTGGCCCATGAGGAACCTTTGCTCATCTGTTCGTAATCTATGATGCCTAGTGTGAAATGTCACCCATATTGCAAACAAATGGCTATGTGGCCTATGTGCAAATCATGTTGTCTCGAAGGGTTATCTTGTGTAGTTAGTTTGGTCAACTCCAATATCCCTATGTTGGTTCCACTTAGCTAACCCTTGACTACTCAGAGCCCACCCTTGAGTATGGTAAACCCGATTTTTATAAATGAACCAGTTATTTTTCATCGGGCACATGGTGGACTAATATGAGTTGGTGGAGTATCGTCAACAGTGGTTGATTATTGGTTGTCTTTGTTAATAGTGTTGATAGTGGTTTTTATGATTGGTTTATAATCGTTGTATTCTTTTATTGTGGCAATAGATTAGATAGTTCAACATGATTTAAATTGGTTGATTTGAGAAATGTAATTGGGAATACAATTGTTTTCTCCTTGTATTGGATCGAATTCTCAGCATCGTTTGATTTTTTGATTCAGAGTAATTATACATGTACAGTCATAGAAATGCTCTTACATTTTTTTGAATGTTCTGTGTATTCCTACAACATCATATAAGTTGAAATGATGGTTGATGTTATTGTGTGTTTAAATTGCCAATCAGGATTATTACAATTTTAAATATTGATGATTGTGTTTTGTGTGTGCATTTTGTATGTTTGATGGATATCGTGAACCGTATCATTGATTGCACCATCATAGATGGTCACAGGTTCTATAACAGTATGGTTTTTCAATTTGATTGTTAAATTGAATTGAGAAATGGAATCGGGCACGATTTTAAAGGAACTTGTGTTTGTGTTTGATTTGAAGGTTTAATTTATGATGATGGTTGATGGATTGTATGTTGAACAATGTCGATACAAATGATTGTGTGTTCATTAGGATTTCTTAAATGTTTAAAAGAAGAAGTGAGGGGACACATAATTTTTATATAGGTCATTGAAAGACATATTATTTTGAGTATGA
This sequence comes from Picea engelmannii, assembly GCA_009831015.1. NCBI lineage: Eukaryota > Viridiplantae > Streptophyta > Pinopsida > Pinales > Pinaceae > Picea > Picea engelmannii. The sequence continues at coordinate 717,364 of ML793451.1, read as the reverse complement.
TGACACTCTGATTAATTGAAAGTGATAATAATTTAAATGTGAACAATGAGAAATTTTAACACACAATAGTGGTTAAATTACACACAGTCATTATTTAATTGACCACATAAATTTTTTGGTTAGTGTTGAAACGTTGCATTAATTACATAATTGTTTTATGGATTGCTTAATTAATTTTATGAACAACATCCTCTTTTTTCCCCTACAATTATTTCACTTTTTTTTAATTACAATCCCCTCACCTTCCCATATTCATTACTCACTCCCTATTCCAAAATTTAATTACAGTTAATATGAGCTTTGTATTGTGATAGTTTAAGATCACAAGGATGGATTACAATGATATGTTCTTTGGTTTACATTTCAGTTGATTGTTTGTTGTTTGTGACCAGTAACCATGTTCATTTTCCCCTCATTTTAACATTTTTCTCTCAATACAACCCCTCTCATATACCAGAACCTTTTTTCACCCACTGCTCATTGACAACAGTTAAACAATTTGTATGGATTGGATTGCATGAGTTTGATATGTTGCTGAGCCAAAATTTATTTCATATTTTTAAAAGAGTTGTCATGTATGGTTTTTAAAGATAATATTATCTAATCAATCATGCATACAAGAATGCTCTTTTTCGGCCAAGGTAGCCATGGTAGAGGTAACCAAGGAAGATTTAATTGGAACAAAGGCCATAGAAGACCAAGATTTTGCATTCACTTCGATGATGACTCACAAGAGTTAGGCCAACTATTTAAGGTTGGGTTTTTCAATTGGATTGGGAAAGCAGTGGTCTGATCTAGGCCCGAAATGCCTCCCTTCCAATATCCAAAACCCCTTGGTATTCTTGTTCATCCTCATGTCTCATTACAACCCGAAGTTCCTGAAAAAGATGGATGGAAAGAGAGTTTCCACCCTTGATTGTCCCAACATCATGGATGGCCCAAATTGTCTTTACCGCCTCCCCCTCCTATCAATAAAATTGTCCAAGATGCCCCTTCCCACTCACTAGTTCAGTCACGCCATGCTAGAAAAAGGTTGAAAACCAAGGCCCACCATGCCCATGACAAAGGAAAATCCAATGTTTCCCCTTCCTCACCCTCCAATGGATCTGATAAATATGTGTCCTCTCGGAAGCATTTGAGGGATGACTTCCCTCATCTAATCAACGAGATTAGGAATAAAGGTTTAGCACAGCCAAAGGAAAATTCATAGGTATCAAAAGGTGACAACAACAACAAGGGAAGGATTGCATCTCACAGTGGGAAATATGGATTTTAAGTTTTTATTTATTTATTTATTATTGAGGATAGTTGACTTTAGAAATTTTGGACAACATGCTATCTTTGGATATATGAGTAATATATTTTAAAAATAATTTCAAATATCATTGAGATTAATTGTGAAATATGAATGTGGTGATGGGAGTCGCAAGGAGGGATGGTTTGTTTAACTAGTTGTGTTATGATTGTTAAAAGTTAAAGGGGAGTCATAAGGGGTCCCACCTACTAGTTATTATTTATTTAAAAACCCTTATTATGATTTATCACTTTTCCCTCTAACTAAAAAGTTGGTTGATTTTTTAGTTAACTTAACTGATGAAGTAGTTCAACTACTTCAACCAATTCTAATTTTCCTAAAGGAAAAAGAAAAAGGGAGGAACAAAGGGAGAATAGAAGGAGAAACATACTAAGGTCTGCTCTTTGATTTATTGTTTAGATAATTCAGTATTCATTCATTCCTTAATTTATTTAAGGCCTAATTATTTTTTATGATAACAGGGTCTTATTGTAGACAACAAGATTCAAGGCTGAATTACATCATTCAGACACTTGTTTTTCAGAGTTGTTGATCTATCTTTGATAGTCTGTCTAGACATGTTTGTTTGTGAATTAGTTTTCATGAATGAAAAATCCTATTGTCTAGAGTCTAATGGGAAACAATCTCTGGAAAGATGATCCAACTTTTAGAGTTCATTTTTTTTAATTTTTTGTGAGAAGTCATTTTGTATGTTTCATCGGGGACATCTAAGTTTGACTTTGGTCCAAAACTTATTCATGAAATTTTGTAAAGAGAATGAATCTTTAATGAATTGGAATGAAATAAAGGATTGCTTTATGTCTCATCTTTCTTGATTATCGAATTGGTGTCTTTACTTCTGTCTCTATATTTATTTTAGCATCTGTTATATTCTGAAAAACACATAAATAATGAATTTTTCAACTAGATTTTATTTATAAAAAACCATCCTAAGCACTTGTAATCAATACTTGTGAGTTACAATATTACTTTTGATGGCTATAAACATAGGGTTATATTCCCATATATTTTTCTTTAGCCAAGAACAATCTGAAAATGCTTGAGTAAGATCATTTCATATATTTTCCTCAACATATATTTGGTGACTCCACTAGGGAGATCGCAAGTGTCACATTTATCCATAAGTGTCGCAAGTGTCACAAACATAATATTTCCATCTCACCTATGTTGTGTCTCTAACGACATCACAGGGACACTTAAGACACACTCAAAGACTAGTTTAAGGAAGATAAATCTTTTGATGAAGAGTAGAAAGAATTTTCCATGAAGAAAACCACTTAAAAATCAATTTTGAAGGCCAACGCTCCCCTACTCACTGTCAGGGAGTGCCAGCGCTCCCTACCCCTCTTTGGGGGAGCGTTCTAGCATTTTGTGCACCCTTCTGGGGGAGCATTGGGACATTTTAAGGAAATTTTGGGTAGTGCTCCCCTACCCACTGTCAGGGAGTGCCAGCGCTCCCTACCCTTCTTTGGGGGAGCATTGCAACACTTTGTGTCCCATTTTGAGGGAGCGATGGGATGTTTGAGGGAATATTTGACTGTTGAGGAAAACCAAGGAAAAATACCCCTCATCTCTAGAGTTAGTTGGATTTGAATCTGAGGTCAAGGCTAGATCTTAGGGAAGATCCACAATTGATGGAGAAGGATCCTTAACCTATCCCAAGAATCTATAAGGTAGTTGGGTCTCTCCAATATTATATAAGGAGGCCTTTTGATGGTGAAAAGAAGATAGAGATGTTAGCAATAATTCTTGTCCTGGGCTCAAGAGCACCCGGACCAGCAGGTCGCACGAGATGCGCCTGAGCACAGTGCGGGAGGATCCCTGTTTTTTTCCAAGTAGCAGGTCAAGTGAGCAGGCGAAGTGTCGTCGACATCATCCAAGATCGGTGATCTAACGAACTTAGGAGTTCGTAGGGAAAACGCCCAAACATTGGGTATCCCAAGTCGCGAGGACACGAGAAGAGAGAAGGTGAATAACCGTTGGATCTAGATCAAGGAGAGCCGTTGGATCCGCACGTGGGATCGCGTATCGGGGCCTTGCAAGAAAAGGCTCGAGAATTTTGGCGTGGGGGTCGCGAGACTGCAAAAAGAGATATCCCAACAGCTAGAGGTAGTGGGGGCCATAGCAGAGTCGGCGAGTGGAATACAGGTGGAATGAAGCCTCGAGATCTCGTCACGAGAAGTCTCGAAGTATTGATGTTAGGATTCGCGATTCGCAAAGCACCAAGAGAATCTCGGGCCCAGGCCCACAGCATCGTCGGGAGAAGTAAGAACCGTCAGATCTAGAAGGACAGGTGGTGTGTGATTAGGCTACTCGCCTCCTCGCCCCTTGCAACTTTGAAACATAAATTTTAACTCATCATAGTTGCGAGTTGCGAAGTGCCGAGAAGATCTCAGCCGTCCGTTTGGAGGGGAACGTGGTGCATGATTAGGCTACTCGCCTCCTCTCCCCTCACAACTTTGAAACGTAAAGTTTAACTCTTCCTAGTTGTGAGTCGTGAAGTGCCGAGAGGATCTCAGCCGTCCATATGGAGGGGCACGTGGTGCACAATTACGCTACTCGCCTCCTCGCCCCTCACAAATTTGAAACGTAAAGTTTAACTCTTCCCATTCGTGAGTCGCGAAGTGCCGAAAGAACCTTTGAAGATAGGTGCAGGGTCACAGCCCGTGGTCACTTGGGGGTGATAGAAAGAACTGCGCAAGGGGCTGAAGTGTCGGGTTTGGCTGCAGAAGGGATCACTGTGTTCTCTAGGTGCCAATTCAACTTGATCTTAGTATTGTTCTTCGCTCAGAGTAAATGAAGGTAAGGAGGGGTAGTTGAAACCTCTCCTCAGACATTAAGTGTGAAGTATGGAGGGCCTGGCGAGTGGTCTGTTCGAGAGGGTCTTGTGTACACATTTTTCCAAGAGAAGCCATGTCGAGTTCTCAACTAGCCGAAGGAGGCCTGCACATGCTAGCTCATCATTCACTGGCTCAGCTACTCTTCCCCTACAGAGGCCATGTGAAGTTAAGGAGACATCTGACGAAGGACTTCCACTCAAAGATTGATTTAAGGGACACTACAACTTGGAGGGAGAATGCACCTCTGTTGGGAAAATCCACCCAAGTATATGTACTCAGTTTTGGTATTTCAAAAGGTATCGATGGTTGAGCAGAGAACCCGGGTTGTAAAGCTTTAATGAAGCACTGTTATTTCTGGTTATATGTATGAACTCTTGAGACTTCTTGCCTTATGAATGTCAGCTTCTTTCATGTCTTTGTTCAAACTTTGTTAGAGCTGCTCAGAATTGGAGAATCCAGTCGAGTTGCAACTGTTATAGGATGATGCAGAATTTGATCACTGTGATAGTCGCATTGCTTCTAATCAGTCCTTGTGACATTCCTAGCGTTGAACATCTTGGAATTGGAGAATCCAGTCAAGTCTCTTCTTTAGTATCTTGAAACTCAGAACCAGAGGATCTCACTTTCATTGTTTTTCTCCTACAAATTACCGAAAGCTTGTTGCCTGAAGTAGTTTGTTCACTCTCCTTATTAACTCTTCCACCTATTCACCTTTTAATCAACCCACTGATTGAAGTTAGATCAAGACCTCCTTTGTTTCATACATGCTAGACCCAGTCTCTGAGTTAGAGTGACATATCCCTGAGCCTCTGTCCATTTGATCACCCATAAAAAACCACTATGACATAAAATTGATGGGCATCGGGCTCTTCTCCTGCTAGAAATCCAGGGGTGACTTCCATCACCAACATTTCTGGTGCCGTTGCCGGGGACGAAGTTGAATATTTTCCCTGGGCAGAATGACAACGATCAACTAATTATGAAGGTGCATCAGAAATCAGAATTATTCAAATTGCTACTGTGCACCTGGCGACTCCACTGTGGTGACTCCATTATTTCCACTTTATTGTTTCAGTTGTGGCCACTGTTAGCACACCTGAAAGTTGACACTAAGGAGCTTTCTCGAAAAGGTTTCAGTGGCTGCTTTCTTAGCCTGAGAATTTTCCTGGGGTAATGATAATGTTAAGATCTTTCCTTTGATGGTGAACAAGGACTAGACATATTTGAAGTTGTGCATCTTTCACCTGGCTACTCCATGATTCAAGGATCGATTGGCGACTCCACTAGTTCGATATGGAGGAAATCTTGGCTCGAAGGTTTGCTTCTTTTGATTTTTCTACTATTCCTGGTTTTCCTAATGATGTCCCCTCTATGGATGAATGGGGTGATTATTTGTCCAGATTTAGAGAGCATGAAGAGGACAATCCTACTCAGCACCTCAGTGAGTTTGATGAACTCATGCATCAGTGGGAGATACATCATGAGGATGTATTACTAAAAATGTTCACATTCTCGTTAGCAGGGGATGCGCATAAATGGTATCATTCTTTACTCCCTGCTAGCATTTCTTCACTCAGTGAGTTCCATGCAACTTTCACCACTTACTGTCAGAAGTTATATCCCTCTGAGTTAATTTTTCATAACTGTTCTGAGGGATACTACAACAAATCTATACAAGAGAAAGTTGTTTCTAACGTAAGTTATGGGGAGGATCCTGATGACCTAGATCAGGAATCAGTCCTTTCTCCTCCCCATTCTTCTGCTTCAGGCAAAGTTATAGAACTGATAAAATTTATCACTGCCATATTTTATAGGTGGGAAGCTGAACAATACGCTGAGGATTTTCGATCCTTTGAAGCAGAGGCACTTAGCAGCTCTACGGAGGGCAATTATGAAAAAATCTTTCCCATAGGTCCTGTTTATAGTCATTATGAATCTGACCCATCTGGGAGTCCAGAAGAAGAAATCCTCCCAGATATGATTATGTATGATGAGGATGGTAAGGATAGAAGACTGGGGGAGGAAGTTGCTCTGAGTGAACTAATGATATCTCTCATTGCCCAACATGCAAGGTTGAAATCTGAGGACCATGGGGAGGATTTTCTAGTCTCCAAGGCAGATGTTCTAGATGACTCTCTCGAGGAGAATATTGATTATCTCGTAAGAACCTTAACATCTGTCCCCGATGAGCTTGTTGTCTCAAAACAAAATGATGAAGTGGTAGTTGTGGAGGAAGAATGTTCTCTTTTTCTTCACGAGATTTCCCATGATGTATTTACATTTGGGATTGAAAAGGAAGATCTGGAGATCATTCCTTTTTTGTAAAATCAAGAATCTTGGTGCTCACCCAGCTTTAACAACTATTCAGTTGAGGAGAAGTCGGGCCCCACATCACAGATTGATGGCTTGGGTAGCAGCCAGCCCATGTATGATAGCTATGAATCAGATTCTGAGCTGGACACCCAGAACTTCCAAGAGAAGACTACAGAGCCTCCTCCTATATTCACAAATGAAAGACCAGGCGAGGAAATCATCCCCCCTGAGAAGCAACTCGAAGAGAAGAGCTTTCCCATAGGTCTTTTTTATGACGATTATGAATCTGACCTGAGAGCGAGCCAAGAAGATGAGGAAGAACTAGAAGAGTAGTCGAGCACATATTTCATTCCAGAGCCAGTCAACAAGAAGCCACTACCTCAGATCGGTGATCCTACTTCAATTATTGACCCACCTATGGTTATCAGAGACATTCGGCCGCGTATGAACAACTGTGTAGCAGAAGAGGCTGTATTTCGCCAATTCCTTGGAATTGGCCATTCATTCGATGACCCTATCAGCAAATACATGGCGTGACATTCCCTTTATGCCTTGGAGCTGCACTATTCCATAACAACTTCACCCTGTGAGGAGAAGTTGAAGAGTGTAGTCGTTCTGCTGTCACAGTTACACCATATGCTAGTGATCATCGACAGAAGGAAGGAGATTCTATCCAGGAAGTTGCTTGAATGGCTATGGCAGAAGTTTTCTTTCACCTAGTCCCATGTAAAATATTTTATTATAATTAGGATTGTATACAAATAAGCTCCTTTGAGCATGTATCTTTAGTTTGTTACTTTTATTTTTCGGCCTGTATTTTCAGTAGCAGGATGTTTTGAGCATGACTCCATATCCCAACAACAAGGCCCTGAAGCTATGGAATGAGTTCTTAGAGCATCATAGGGATGAATATATCCCCCATGGAGCCAAATGTTAGTGATAATTCTTGTCCTGGGCTCGAGAGCACCCGGACCAGCAGGTCGCATGAGAAGTGCCTAAGCGCAGCGTGCGAGGATCCCTGTTTTTTTTTCAAGTAGCAGGTCAAGCGAGCCGGGAAAGTGTCATCGAAATCATCCAGGATCGGTGATCTCGTGAACTCGGGAGTTCGCAGGGAAAAGGCCCAAACATTGGGTATCCCAAGTCATGAGGATGCGAGAAGCGAGAAGGTGAATAACCATTGGATTTGGATCAAGGAGAGCCATTAGATCCGCATGTGGGATCGCGTATCGGGGCCTCGCAAGAAAAGGCTCGAGAATTTGGGCGCGGGGGTCGCGAGACTGTGAAAAGAGATATCCCAACAACTAGAGGCAGTGGGGGCCATAACAGAGTCGGCGAGTGGAATACAGGTGGCACGAAGCCTCGGGATCTCACCGTGAGAAGTCTCGAAGTATTGATGTTAGGATTCACAAGTCCCCGAGAGAATCTCGGGCCCAGGCGCACAGTATTTCTGCGAGAACTAAGAACCATCAGATCTAGAAGGACACATGGTGCATGATTAGGCTACTCGCCTCCTCGCCCCTCGTAACTTTGAAACTTAAAGTTTAAATCTTCCCAGTTGCGAGTCGCAAAGTGCCGAGAAGATCCCAGCCGTCCATCTGGAGGGGCACGTGGTGCGTGATTAGGCTACTCGCCTCCTCACCCCTCACAACTTTGAAACGTAAAGTTTAACTCTTCCCAGTTGCGAGTCGTGAAGTGCTGAGAAGATCTCAGCCGTCTAACTCGAGGGGCATGTGGTGCACAATTAGGCTACTCGCCTCCTTGCCCATCGAAACTTTGAAACGTAAAGTTTAACTCTTCCCATTCGCGAGTCATGAAGTGCCGAAAGAGAATTTGAAGACAGGCGTAGGGTCACAGCTCATGGTCACTTGGGGGTGATAGAAAGAACTACGCAAGGGGTTGAAGCATCAGGTTTGGCTACAGAAGGGATCACTGTGTTCTCCAGGTTCCAGTTCAACTTAATCTCAATACTGTTCTTCGCTCATAGTAAATGAAGGTAAGGAGGGGTAGTTGAAACCTCTCCTCAGACATTAAGTGCGAAGTATGGAGGGCCTGGCGAGTGGTCTGTTTGAGAGGGTCCTCTGTACACATTTTTCCAAGAGAAGCCATGCCGAGTTCTCAACCAGCCGGAGGAGGCCTGCACACGCTAGCTCAGCTACTCTTCCCCTGCAGAGGCCATGCGAAGTTAAGGAGACATCTGACAAAGGACTTCCACCTGAAGATTGATTGAAGGGACGCTACGCTTTGGAGGGTGAACACGCCTCTGTTGGACAAATCCACCCAAGTATATGTACTCAGTTTTGGTATTTTAAAAGGTATCGATGGTTGAGCAGAGCTCCCAGGTTGTAAATCTTTAATGAAGCACTATTATCTCTGGTTATATGTATGAACTCTTGAGACTTCTTTCCTTATGAATGTCATCTTCTTTCACGTCTTTGTTCAAACTGTCTTAGAGCTGCTCAGAATTGGAGAATCCAGTCGAGTTGCAACTGTTATAGGATGATGTAGAATTTGATCACTGTGACAGTCGCATTGCTTTTAATCAGTCCTTGTGACTTTCCTAATGCTGAACGACTTGGAATTGGAGAATCCATTCAAGCCCCTTCTTCAGTATCTCAAAACTCTGAACCAGAGGATCTCACTTTCATAGTTTTTCTCCTAAAAATTACCGAAATCTTGTCGCCCGAAGTAGTTTGTTCATTCTCCTTATTAACTCTTCCACCTATTCACATTTTAATCAACCCACTGATTGAATTTAGATCAAGACCTCCTTTGTTTCATACATGCCAGAACCAGTCTCTGAGTTAGAGTGACATATCCCTGAGCCTCTGTCCATTTGATCACCCATAAAAAACCACTGTGACATAAAACTGATGGGCGTCGGGCTCTTCTCCTGCTAGAAATCAAGGGGTGACTTCTGTCGCCAACAAGAGACATTGAAGGAATCAAAATTGTGATCTCATAAGGAATATATCAGTGAAGTTACAGTTGTTCTGATTGTGGAAATTATGATCAAGGGTCTGGACAAAGAGAGCTTGGTGAAGCTGCTACATCTACATCTATGGTTGTAATCACTTTGCTTTGTTTTCATTAATATATATATGTGCTTGGATGTTTCCTTCAAATTCATGTATGTTTCATGAATCTGTTTTATTTTTGATAGATCTATTTCGAAGCTAATCATGGGAGCAATGGAAAGTATGTTTTGTCATTGTTGTTCCTTCGATTGTAGGACTTTCTCAAGAACTTGGAGATCAAGATCAACCTAGATCGAGCAAGGAAAACAATTATTAAATTTATTTTTATTCATTTCTTATTGTTCCTTGACTATTTTATCTTCATTATAAGGAATGTCAGTGTTCAACATTTTCACCTTTCTGTCTTGGTTATAGGGGTCTAGTATCCAAGAGGAAATCCACTTGTCTATAGAGGGATTCTCCTGTAACAGAAACTGGAAAATCCACTAGGGATAGAATCCTATTTGTATTTCCTTGGTTTGTCACTACCCTTTTCCTACCTTTTAGATAAAATTTTCTTTTTATTCATAATCTATTAGCCTTCTCCTACCTTCACTAGCAATTTCACCATTTTTTATGCATTCTCGGTGAGTTTTTCTTCATTTTTTTAACCTTATTTTGATTTTTTGGGTGGAACAACACCACTTTGTAGGCAATACGAGAGAGATAGAACTCCCCTACAGTGTTTTAGGGAGCACTGCAACACTCTGTACCCCTGATACATGGAGCATTGGTCTCCTTTTTGGAGGATTTTTGCCTTTTTCTGCTGAGATTGTCTCAGCCTGTTTTGTGGAAGTATTTACCCAGACTTTGTGATTGGTTTGTGAAGTTATTTAGGTTGATATTTGGTGCTTATCACCCCTTATTTTATTGGTTGGATCTTGAAAAAATTCCAGAAATGTGAAATTTCCCTTTCTAGTAGCTTGTTTGGCCGGGACAATTTGAGTGATTTCTCTCTCGCTGTCTTTTCTTGGATTATTCTCAGCATCTTGTTGTACTCAATGAATGCTTGTTAGTTGTTGAATCCTTGATTGAGGTCTTGTTAGGAAAATTTTCTACTTGTTTTCTTTCAGTTCTCATTTCTTTGAGTGCATGCTTTATTTGAAACTTTTGTCGCTTCGTATCTTTTGCATCTGCATTTGACTTGTTATCCCAGATTTCTAGGGATAACTAGGAGATCATGTCTCGAGGCCCATAGGTCCTAGACATGGAGTACCGAGAGTAGGATTGACCTGAGCATGGCCCTGGAGGGCCCATATTTCTTCTTCTTCACCAGATTTTTCCTGTCAGCAGTAGCAGCTTCCATCACCATCGGCTTGGACTTGCATCAGAGAAGACTCTTGCTCCATGAAGTAATTGGTCCAGGTATCATGGTATGTGTCATGTTTGATCGTTATAACTTTCTCATGTATGCATCAGGTTCCTTACATTTTTGATAACTGCTTGGATCTTACACTAACCCACTTGACCATTGTTGGGGGGATTAATGGGGTGCCCTAGCAAGCTTCTGTCCATGGGTTTTGGTTAGCCACCAGGGGGGATTTGAAGAGTCATCGTCCGCTCCCACCATAATATCACTTTACATCTTATCTCCCATACATCCATCCTATTCCCTTAGTCTGGCCATTAGGATGACCTACTTGAGGGGTTACACTTCATCCTGTGGGAAGAAGGGGCTAAAGGCCCAGGGGGTAAAAGTAGCTGGTAAAAGATAAAAGCCATAGGAAATAAAACCTAGAGATGATTCACCCAGGTATCACCGAGAAGGCAATAAAAATCCTCTCGATAAGAAACAAAAGGAACCTGAAGAAAAATAATAAAACAAGACGTAACCAAGAGGATGGGGGGTCTCATCACGAGCTAACCCATTATGTTCATAGTTATCTAGCAGTATGACATTGCCATTATGTGGTCACCATGCCAGGGAAATGACCTTTGGTTGCATGACCATGGGAAAGGGGGTCTCATCATGAGCCAGCCTTATCATTTCTGTGAAAATACCAGTGGGTAACACTGTCAGCTCTGGTCACCATGCCAAGGCACTGTCCTCTGGTCAGACCTTGAAGTAAAAAGAAAGAAAAAGAAATAAATAAAGAATAAAGGCAATAAAGGCGCTTGGAAAAAGTGCATCCATGATGGGTACAAATCACCTCCTACAAAGGTACCCATGGAAAATACTTACCCCTGGTCTTCACTATGACTAGACATCCTTAGACCATATCACTTCATGAACATGGCTTGAATATTCTTCTACAGAAACTTTCCTCTTCTTATGGATACCAGCCCAATAGGTTGTTCTGTCTATTTCTTCAACTTTGTACAGTAGATCAATGTAATGTCTTTGAGCTATTAGAGGATATGCTAGGGGTTTTATGCATGAATTTGATAAATTTAATGATGGAATATAATTAACATTTCTATGATCCCAAGGACTGATGAGCCCATGGAGGGAAAAATTTTTGATGTCCAGGACCATACACGAGAGACAGGTACTAGCGAACCAGTAGACATGGGGATATGATTAGCTCGGACCTCCATGGGGTTGAAGAGGCCATAAAATGGTTGTTGGGATGGAAGAGACAGGACAAAGCTATCATGAGCCTTTGTACAAGAAAAAAAAAGGATGTTCCACCCAGGACACTCTGGCAGAGCCCGGCCTAGGAGGGATCACCCACTTCAGATGGCACGTTTTCCCCTTGATGGACAGGACGTCACCCAGCAGAGCAGGATGTTATCATGATCCTGTGGCAGTGTGATGAGGCTATTTGGCATGTGTGAAAGCTTGGAGGGGCCCTAGAAGGGCCAACATCTGGCTTCTAGATGCCGGAAATTCCCAAAAAGGGCCAACGTCTCCCTCAGAAAGGCATGGCGTCCCCCTTTTTCTCATATTATGTCATTTTTCTAGTAGTTAATGTAAAAATAGTGTAAATTTTGTAGTCATCCTTGTCAGTTGTTTTAATGACCAAAATTTTAATTGAAAGGTCATGGATTGGTATAAATAGAGGACATTTTTCCTCATTTTGAAGAACATAACTCACTCTCTTGTGAGATACTATCTTTTATCCTTTTTCTTGGTATTTTTGGTGTTGGAAGATTTCTCTTGGCATTTATGTTGTTTCTCTCATCGAAGGTTACAACTAGGGTTTGATTATGCATTCTTCATGATATGTAAGTGAATTTTCCATGCAAAAATTCTTAAGTGAATGGTTGTAGGCTTAATTTCTTACATGTTTTATTATATTGCTATTATATTGTTGAAATCTTGAAACCCTAGGCAACAAGCACACTAGTAGGTCATTGCTATATGTCCTCATGTTTGAGAAATTGTTTTATCCATTGATAAAGGAAGATATAGCCTAGTCGTTGCTACACTTATCTCCCTTTTTCTGAGTTGGCATTAAAGTATAGGTTGAAGAGAGGAGACGTCCTAGGCCTAATTAAATCTACACCTAGGGTTTTAACCTTCTAGGGTTTGAAAAAGCCTTTCTCCCGCAACACTTTTCTCCCTTAGATCTGTACCTTGAAGCTAGCCGTTTTTCCAAGTGTGTTTAGAGAAAGAGGAAGGAACATGAGGCCTTTCTTAAGAAACACATGAATGAGCCTCCTTCCCTTAGGGTTTTGATTCTATGGCCCTGCCATTGCAACACCTTAGAACCGTACCCTCTAGTCTTTAAATTTTAAATCCTTGTGAGATATTTTTCCCTTACTTTGACTCCATTTACCCTAAGGCACTGATTTTCTTTCCAACGTTGAGCCTATAGTATGTAAAATCATATTTCAAACTTTCAAGTTCTGAAACCCTAACTAACCCTAACACCACTAACTAGGGATGATGTCATACCTGATGCAACAAGCCTTCTAACTCAGCAATTAATGATGACGTCAAGCATTTATTGAGCTATTGTTGATAGAAAATATTGTTGGCTTGGTCATTTTGTGATAGATATTGATGAAATGGTGATTTTTCATTGGCTAATTAGTAAAACATTGACCTCATATTATCTATTATATTACTTGTTAAATGAAATCAGATAGTCAAGAAGTACTAACCCTTTGAATTATAACCTACATATATATATATATATATATTGTGTTGTTATTTTTTTGTTCCGGGTAGGTGTTCTCAACAGGGAATTCACTTCTTTATTGGCTGATTAGCTGGAATATCTGATACTGGTGGTAACCTGAGAGGTGGGAAAACCTTATTTCTTGACCTTATATTTTTTGCCTCTTCAAACCCCAGGTTACCGGAGACGTCTCCCCTGGGATAACCTCCCTAAACAAAAAGAGCCCCCCGTCAAGGTGACATTGGGTGGGGTGGTTCATGTTACGCAACTTTGACCCTTATCCTTTATCCTTGTAACCTAAAATACAAACTGTGTGATAACATTTTGGCGCCATTGTCGAGGAACACTGAGTCAATCTTCCTTAATGATAAATCTTTTGGTAAGGCTTGCCTCAAAGACCTTTTATGTTACAAGCTTACCTGGTGAATCCACTAGACGTTTTTCCCCTTATTCTTTGGTAGTTTTAGGAAAACTATCTGGCGACTCCACTGATTTTTATTAGGGTGCCACATTACCTTCTGTGATATTTTCAAGTTATGGGATCATGGCACACTGGGAACAAATGTATCCAAGTATTGATTTCATAAGTTTTCAAGGATACCCAAATCACTTTGATACAAAATGGCTAGACAACTCTCTAATGTTTTTGGGCCTCCCAACTCCTCATATAGTAAATTTTTTGGAGTATTTGAGCAAGATAAAGTTGGGAGGAGAGGATGCTCTTATAAAATTGTTTTTTCTTACCCTGCCATCCTACTTAAAAAAACGTTTTAAGAGTTGTTGCAAAGATAAGGGTATATCATCTTTCATACAACTCATCAATAAGTTTAATGACCTTACTAAGACAGATTTCCAAACGTATGAAGATGTCCTTCAAAAACTCATGGTAACCTTACACCACAAAGGATTCACCACTGACATTGTAGAAGATCTCAGGAAGGCTTATCATGATCAATACCAAGAATCCTCTGATATAAGAGACGAGGTTTATAAAAACCATTATCAACCCCTTAAAGAGGAGCAAGATCTCTCCCATAATCCAATAGAATGCAACGAAGATGTAACCAGAAACGTGAATTATGAGGCTGAAGCACCAGTAATCACTCCTCAGTCTGATGAAGCTTTCCAAGATCCTGTCACTCCTGCACAAGATGAAGAGAATGAGGTGAGTCATTTTGATACTTTTGATGATACCTTGTTCTATGACTTAGAGAATGAAGAAGGAGTGGAACCCTTGGACGAGATAGATCCCCTATGTCTCAAGACAGAAGATGTAGAGGCAGATCTTCCACCTGATGATGCTATACAAATACTTGAAGCTATTTTAGAGGAAGGATTAAGCGAGGTAAATTGTTCCCCCTTCCAAGTTTTTAGTGGTTCTTTGCCTTATGACACAGAGAGAGGAGAAGTATTGGATGTTTTGACTCCTCCATGTTATCATATTGATACTAACATAGTTGATTTTGATGAGTTCATACATGTTGGAAGACGTAGGTGGGATGCGTTTAGTTATGATAGATCCCATCTATGACATGAAAGGTCATCCCCAAGTGTTTCCCTCGCAATTGTTACAGCAAGATCTTGAGCAATGCTAATAGGGAGATGAGATTTTTACTGACTCTCCACAAACACCCAAGGTTTACTGAGTACAACATTTCACTGATGATTTTTTCACTGATGATTTCCGGTCTTAACTTGAGGCCTTTGATGAGTACTCCTCCAAGCACTTAGATTTACCCTGTGAAAATGACTATCAACTGCCACTATGCTTGGATTTTGACAGGAGTGAAAACATCGTTTGCCTAAAGAAGGATTCTCATGACTTTTCACTCCATCCACCTGTCATTACTTTATCATGATTTTCCATTAGAGGGGTAGTTGGAAAGTACCATTTTTATGTCGAATTTCCCCCAAGGAAAACCCTAGACTCCAAGGGTTGTTTGGGTACCGTAATTTTGAGTCAGTTATCCTAGTTTTTCAATTTTCCCTTGATAGCTTGCCAGTCGTCTACTAGATCTTTGTCGACCGCTTCCTTGATTTCACAGCGTGAGGATGTCTTAGGTAGTCATTTTGCAGGCCCTTTGGGTTAGTTGTCTGAACCTTCCATTTTTCATGACCCTTTCTTGAAGTGTATTGAACACTTTCCTCAGAGATGGACTTGGCAGGATTTTATCCCTCCCACCCGCCTCCATGAGTTAGACTTTGAGATTCCTGATGATGTGATATATATTCTAACTCATGAAATTTTTGTGCTTCATTTATCACTGTTTTGTTTAATGATGAAGCAAAAGGGCAGGTATCAAGGAAATTTGTTGGTTTTTCCCACTGATTGTTTGACTACATCAACATGTAGCCAACTGATAAGTACAGGTAAGTGTTTCCCTTTCTATTTTCATTTATGATTACCTTATATACATGTTATGTTTTGTGGGGTGGCAATACCACCCCACCTTTGTTGCTGATGTATTTTTTCGAGTGTGAGAAGGTCTGCAAGTTTATTCCAGAGATGTTGAGGTTCTCATGCACTCTATGGTGAGCACATGTCCCCGAGTTGGAGCCAGATGTTATCCCCAATTTCTAGGGATAACTAGGAGATCATGTCTCGAGGCCCACAGGTCCTAAGCATGGAGTACCGAGAGAAGGATTGACCTGAGCATGGCCCTGGAGGGCCCATGTTTCTTCTCCTTCGATATATTTTTCCTATCAGCAACAACAACTTCCATCATCATCGACTTGGACTTGCATCATAGAAGACTCTTTCTCCATGAGGTAATTGGTCTAGCTATCATGGTATGTTTCATGTTTGATCGTTATAACTTTCTTATATATGCATCAAGTTCCTTACATTTCTGATAACTGCTTGGATCTTACACTAACCCACTTGACCATTGTTGGGGGGATTAACGGGGTGCCCTAGCAAGCTTGTGTCCATGGGTTTTGGTTAGCCACTAGGGGGGATTTGAAGAGACATCGTCCTCTCCCACCATACTATCACTTTACATCTTATCTCCCATACATCCATATCATTCCCTTAGTCCGGCCATTAGGATGACCTACTTGAGGGGTTACACTTCATCCTATGGGAAGAAGGGGATAAAGGCCCAAGGGGTAAAAGAAGTTGGTAAAAGATAAAAGCCATAGGAAATAAAACCTAGAGATGCTTCACCTAGGGATCCCTGAGAAGGCAATAAAAGGCCTCTCGATAAGAAACAAAAGGAACCTGAAGAAAAATAATAAAAAAAGACCTAACCAAGAGGATGGGGGGTCTCATCATGAGCTGGCCTATTATGTTCACAGGTATCTAGTAGTATAACATTGCCATTATCTAGTCACCACGCCAGGGAAATGACCTTTGGTTGCATGGCCAAGGGAAAGGGGGTCTCATCACGAGCCAGCCTTATCATTTCTATGAAAATATCAATGGGTAACACTATCAGCTCTGGTCACCATGCCAAGGCAGTGTCCTTTGGTAAGACCTTGAAGTAAAAAGAAAGAGAAAGCAATAAATAAAGAATAAAGGCAATAAAGGGGCTTGGAAAAAGTCCATCCATGACGGGTACAACTCACCTCCTACAAAGGCACCCACAGACAATACTTACCCCTAGTATTCACTATGACTAGACATCTTTAGACCATATCACTTCATGAACATGGCTTGAATAATCTTTTGTGGAAACTTTCCTCTTCTTATGGATACCAGCCCAATAGGTTGTTCTATCTATTTCTTCAACTTTGTACAATAGATCAGTGTAATGTCTTTGAGATATTACAGGATATGCTAGGGGTTTTATGCATGTATTTGATAAATTTAATGATGAAATATGATTGACATTTCTATGATCCCAAGGATTGATGAGCCCATGTAGGGAAAAGTTTTTGATGTGCAGGACCATACCCGATGGACAGGTACCAACAGACCGGTACACATGGGGATATGATTAGATTGGACCTCCATGGGGATGAAGAGCCCATCATATGGTTGTTGGGATGGAAGAGACAGGACAACGTTATGATGCACCATTGTACGAGAAGAAAGAAGGAATTTCCACCCAGGACACTCTGGCAGAGGCCGGCCTAGGAGGGATCACTCACTTCAGATGGAATGTTTTCCCCTTGATGGACAGGACGTCACCCAGCAGAGTAGGATGTTATCCTAAGCATGTGGTAGTGTGATGAGGCTATTTGGCACATGTGTAAGCTTGGAGGATCCCTAGAAGGGCCAACATCTAGCTTTTGGATGCTGGAAATGCCCAAAAAGGGCCAACGCCTCCCTCAGAAGGGCATGACGTCCCACTTTTTCTCATATTATGCCATTTTTCTAGCAGTTAATGTACAAACAGTGTAAATTTTGTAGTCATCCTTGTTGACTATTTTAATGACCAAAATTTTAATTCAGAGGTCATGGATTGGTGTAAATAGAGGACGTTTTTCCTCATTTTGAAGAACATAACTCACTCTCTTGTGAGAGACTATATTTTAGCCTTTTGCTTGGTATTTTTGGTGTTGGAAGTGAGGCACGACTCTTCTTGGAGGATTTCTCTTGGAATTTATGGTGTTTCTCTCATGGAAGGTTTACAACTAGGGTTTGATTATGCATTCTTCATGATATGTAAGTGAATTTTTCATGCAAAACTTCTTAAGTGAATGGTTGTAGGCTTAATTTCTTCCATCAGTTATTATATTGCTATTATATTGTTGAAGTCTTGAAACCCTAGGTAGCAAGCACACTAGTAGGTCATTTCTATAAAGGAAGATATAGCCTAGTCGTTTCTACACTTTTCTCCCTTTTTCTGAGTTAGCATTAAAGTATAGTTTGAAGAGAGGAGATGTCCTAGGTCTAGTTAAATCTACACCTAGGGTTTTAACCTTCTAGGGTTTGAAAAAGACTTGCTCCTGCAACACTTTTCTCCCTTAGATATGTACCTTGAAGCTAGTCGTTTTTCCAATTGTGTTTAGAGAAAGAGGAAGGAGCATGAGGCCTTGCTTAAGCAACACCTGAATGAGCTTCCTTCCCTTAGGGTTTTGATTCTAGGGCCCTTCCATTGCAGCACCTTAGAACCCTACCCTCCAGTCTTTAAATTTTAAATCCTCCTGAGATCTTTTGCCCTTACTTTGACTCCATTTACCCTAAGGCACTGATTTTCTTTCCAACATTGAGCCTGTAGTATGTAAAATCATATTTCAAACTTTCAAGTTCTGAAACCCTAACTAACCCTAACGCCACTAACTAGGGTTGACGTCATACCTGACACAACAAGCCTTCTAACTTAGCAATTAATGATGAGATGAAGCATTTATTGATCTATTATTGATAGAAAATATTGTTGTCTTGGTCATTTTGTGATAGATATTGATGAATTGGTGATTTTTCATTGGCTAATGAGTAAAACGTTGACCTCATCTTATCTGTTATATTGCTTGTTAAATGAAATCAGATAGTCAAGAAGTACTAACCCTTTGAATTATAACCTGCATATATAAATATATATATATATATATATATATATATATATATATATATATATATATATATATATATATATATATATATATATATATATTGTGTTNATATATATATATATATATATATATATATATATATATATATATATATATATATATATATATATATATATATATATATATATATATATATATATTGTGTTGTTATTTTCTTGTTCCGGGCAAGTGTTCTCAACAGAGAATTCACTTCTTTATTGGCTGATTAGCTAGAATATCTGATACTGGTGGTAACCTGAGAGGAGGGAAAACCTTATTTCTTGACCTTATATTCTTTGCCTCTTCAAACCCAAGGTTACCGTTGACGTCTCCACTAGGGTAACCTCCCTAAACAGAAAGAGGCCCCCATCGAGGTGACATTGGGTGGGGTGGTTCCTGTTATGCCAGTTTGTCCCTTAGCCTTTAGCCTTGTAACCTAAAATACAAACTGTGTGATAACATGACTCTTCCTCCTAATTGAAAGTCATGGAGCATTGAAGGATTTGTATTTAATTTATCTATACATTATAATGAAACAAGGAATATAGTTGCATTCTTTCTTTTTGGTAGTGAAACTAGCTTGCATTTGAAGTCGTGGGATTGCATGGTTTTAGGCATTTTGGGACATTGTGCATCTCGAATGATAAATGTACTCTCCTTCTCGTAATATAGCTTTCATCAAAGTGAAATGTTTGCATTCTCATTTATTT
Source organism: Picea engelmannii (assembly GCA_009831015.1). Taxonomy (NCBI): domain Eukaryota; kingdom Viridiplantae; phylum Streptophyta; class Pinopsida; order Pinales; family Pinaceae; genus Picea; species Picea engelmannii. The sequence continues at coordinate 697,606 of ML793451.1, read as the reverse complement.
TCTTTATTTAGAGTTAGTAAAAACATCATTTATTCCACCCCATTTTCCTCTTGAGTAAACAACAACCTCAGAATCAGGCGCTAAACTAAAATTTATCATACTTTTTTACTTTTCTGTTAGCAAACCTTCATTAGCTTAATGTGTAGGTATTTTTAATTGGTTGAAAGGATAACTTTCCAAATCTTTCGAACAAACTTAGCTTCTTACAATACAGAGAGAAAATCCAATTATCATATCATCTTACTGGGATCCCCCTCTCACATAGTGGTTAGGCACGAGGTCATGTTCAGGAGAGTTATAGAGATTATCCCTCCATGGTTCAACCATTCATAGTAGTGAGATTGTATATTGGGGGTTCTTCTTGAGGCTCAAATTTCTTCATTTGGTCTCTGTGCTTCGTGAATTTTGAATCCGTTCGGGAACCTCTAGATTTCTACCGATCCACTTGTCCTTAGTTCTCTCGATGGATTTCGGACTGGTTATCCTTCCCATACGTTTGGAATAGACTATTGACTGTACCCGCATAGGGGCTAACTACGAGTTGGTTTCCTTAGTATCCATAATATTTAGGGTCTTTACACAAGGTTACGGTGAAGGGAAGTCTGATTGTACCTGGAACAAACATTGGTCAAACTCACTCGGGCTCCTTGGAGGGTAAATCCACATTTATTGCATGCAAGCTTGCACCAAGGCATAAGCCCATTAAGAAATTTGTCAACATAATTGATCCACCCTCTTTATCCCCGCCCCTTCCCATATTGATCCTGCGACATTGGATTTCATCACCAACTAGTGGTTTAATTACGGGAAGTTTTGTTTGATTGTTTGCTTCTTCGATTCATAGCTTGTGTTGGTTGTTTTACTCAGTGAACCTTAGTTCAAGTCAGTGTTAATGGAATAAAATCCTGGGAGTACCAATGGAGGAACCCCTTGTCCTAAAGAACCTTTCACCTTTCCTTCTTTTGGAAACATTGGTCCTCCATACATTGCCACACTTAGTGTTCTGAGACTCACCATTGGATTACTTAGTGTTCTGAGACTCACCATCCACTCTGGTGATCTCGAATCTTCCCAGTACTTCAAATACACCTAATTATTTAGATTTAAGTACACCACCCACACATCAAACTCATGTCTAATTTTATCCTTCTTCACCCATTAAGTCTCCTTCCCTTTCTTCTTCTTCGCCTAGTGAAAGCTCTAAAGAAAGTAGCCACGTTGATAAGAAGAAGAAGAAACAGAAAAAGAAGAAGAAGAAGAAAGAAAAAAGGACCAAGCCTCCAACCATATCAAATGTTTGATCCAAGAAACCAATTACTATTAATCGTAGTGGGAGTGTTGATGAGGTCGACAAGATTAAAATGAAGAATTTGAAACCCAAATTCCCTTGTAGTCTTTGTAAGGGTGACCACTTTCTGAGGGATTTCCCTGGTATTCCCAAGCTCTTAAAAATGTGGTCCTCCACGTCATTGGGTCCTGCTGAACATGTTGGTGACACCCCATCATCTCATGACGTTAAGGTTGGTAAGAAGAAGACAATTGTCAAATTTCCTTGTATGTTATGTGAAGGTGATCATTACTCTCACCTTTGTCCTCGTATGGATGAGGCTTATTCTCTTTTGGAAAATATTCAACTTCAAATTGGTTATCATAATATTTCCCCCTACCCATATTTAGTTGATAGAATGGTCAATCTGGTTCCATCCCTAGTTAGTCTGGTTGATCAGGTGGTCAATCTAGTTTCATCCTCGATTGAACCACTGACCAAAATAGTTGATCTAGTTTCGTCATCGATCAGCCCCACTTTTCATCTGAAAAGTGAGAACCAAGTGACTGATCCAATCCCATTATTGGTTAGTCCCAACCTTCATATGTAGAGTGACAATGTGGTCAATCCCACTCCTCCTCTTACAAGTGCCCAAGTGGTTTCTCTGGTCCCTTCATTGGTTAGTCTGATTGATCATGTTGTCAATCTAGTCACATCCTTAGTTGATCAAGTTGACAAAGTGGTTGATCCGATCCCATATTTGGTCAATCCCACTCCTCCTCTAATGAGTGAAAAAGTGGTTGATCTGATCCCATCTTCAGTTGATCCTGCTCTCTCATTAGAGAGTGCAACCTAAGCGATCGATCTATTTCCAACTATCAACCCCATTCTCCCCTTTGAGAATGAAACCCAAGTGGTCGATTTGATGTCATCATCAATTGATCCTACTCTCCCACTAGAGATAAACCTGATACTACCCATGCTTTTCTCATTGATACAAAACCTATTGTGATGGGGGGAATTCCTCCTTCTCCCGTGAAACCCCTTCCAAGTAATGAGGCCATCTTTTTTTATTAGGGTGTGCTAACTGGACCTCATATTCCCTCTCACATTCCTTTCAATATTACAGTATAGGTTTTTGGTTGAGATGCTCCTCATGCATTGATAGATGAAGGTTCATCCGTTAGTATTTTGTCCTTTATTGCTTGGCAAGATTTGGGTTATCCTTAGCTTGTGTCGGTTACCCAGACTTTGTTTTCTTTTAATAGAAGATCCACTCACCCTTTAGGGATCCTTCCTCATTTTCCCGTAACTTTGGGAGGGAAAACTATCTTTATTGATGTTATGGTAGTCTAGGACCCCTTGGATTTCTATTTACTCCTTGGGAGAGATAATGTCTATGTCATGAAAGCTATTATGTCCACTCTTTTTCGTGTGATATATTTCCCTCACGATGGAAGAATGGTAACTATTGATCAACTTTTGTTTGTTTCCCTAACTTGACCATCAATCCAATGACCTCCCTAAATGGGTATTATATGCAGTCGGTATCACTCCTGCCATAGGTCAATTATGTGGTGTTTTATCCCATGACTTCAACCTCCTATGACCTGGATCCGGTAGTTGACATGGTGATCTCTTCGGTAGGTCTATTGGAGCTTGATCACCTTACCCCTGACACGAACCTCGACATGTGTTTCTTCCAGAGCATTCTTCTTCCATCCAGTGAAGATATCTTGTAATCCATGACCAAGCTTTTTCCCTTGACATGGTGTCCTTATAGAGCATTATCCTCTTGGAAGCCATGATCAATAAGATTCCATGAAAATAGTTTTCCTCTATGTAGCAAGCTCGTTAAAAAATGAAACAGAGGCTACGATCATAGTTTTTCCTATCTGTAGCAAGCTCGTTAAAAAATGAAATAGATATCTGGGGATTCAACCTAGAGCCTTGAGAATAGTTCTTTTCCATTGTCAAGCTCGTTAAAAAATGAAACAGTCACCTCTCCTGTCAGGTTGAGTCTTTCACCAGATATCGTAGATGTCGAGTTGAGTCTTTTGTTAGGTCTCATATTTGAACCTTATTTTCATCCACCTTATCATTTTTCTCCATATAGTAGAGAAATTGGTGACAACCTCAAAATCGGTGAATGAATTGAAGCTTGGGGGGCATTGTCTCTAGCCTTTGATTATCATTCTAGAGTTAAGACATTATCTTTTCAGGTTGGGGGCATACCGACCTTATTCTTTGTTCCTTCTCATGCTCGTAACTACATGAGAATGTAACCGAGTATAATTTTATCACTTTTTCGGACTTGTAAAGGTTATATGAAAAAGGACCCCCCTGGAGTCATCTTTAATCTCTTTTCAGAGTCTCTAAACATGAAAAGATTTTCGAGTGATCTTGCTTCCTTTCCTACTCGTTAAAAAGTTTGAAAGGGAATCTTTCAAGTGATAATTATCTCTTTTTCATCCTCGTGAGACTAACATTACTAAAAGGGACAACCTTGGAGTTGTCTTTAAGTTCTTTTCAGACTCTCTAAACATGAAAAATCACCAAGTTTACCTTCTCTGGACTTTTTAAAAAAATCATACATTGAAGGGCCCATATGGGATCAAACCCTTACTTCTTCCTATTCATTAATCAAAGGAAGAGGGACTTACTGAAGGTGATTTATATCGATCATGTGTTATCGTCCTCGAGCTCGTTCAAATAAAAATAGGTACTCGTCTATCTGGATGGGGGAAACAATTGAAGGAGGAAGGCCAAGAATTTTTTGGGAACATTACAGGTCACTCTTCCGGTCACCCTTGAACACAACACTTTGTCTTTGCATATATTTTAGTATGATAAACCTCTGCACTGACCCAATCCTCTGAGTTTCTTTACTCCTTTGGGTTATCCGACGAAATTCATAGTATCCACTGGATCATCATGGTTTGGTCCATGTCATGTTTCTATTGTTATGCCTCAATGTTCAAGGGAACTATATTCCTCGAGATTCAACCATCACAAATTTCTTGTTTCAATACCTATGTCAGTGCATGTTCATTTGATTCACCAATTTACATCTATGTTTCTATTTCTTGTCATTGATGTGGTATGCATCAAGGCCCTCCTTCGACGAGTCTATTCCTGTCGAATTCAACACATTATGGGGGAAATAGACTTAGAAACCAGTTAGTACCTTGGGACCTGCATGCCTCAATGGCAGGCCTCCTCTCTTCTGACAGTGGGTTTACATCATTGACCTCTGATTCATTGATTCCATGGATGTTCGACTTCATCTCATTTATTCACATTCGTTGGAATTTACTAGGGTACCTTGGGAATCATTGACATCAAGGGTGATTTCCCTCGTTATTATTAATGGTTTACCTCATTGACCGGTAATCAAGTGGTTTATTCCATGTTTGACATCAAAACATCTATTCTCATGGTTAGATTCATACTACATTGGGATCGGTAAGAATACCCTAGGTTGAGTAATCACTTCGATATGTACTTTACCCAGGTTGCGATGGAGTTTCTCTTGAATATTGACACATATATTGTTGCATAGATCCACTTTGTATTGGTTTGTCGCTATGTCTTGTCGTCTCGTATATCCACTATGTATTTTTGTGGCTATGATCAGTTCATGTCATGGAAGTATATATCCACATTGTATCTTGAGTGGCTATACCTTTTTTTTAATACAATTATGGATCTGCAGTGTATCTTATGGCGACCATACCTTGCAACTCTTTGTCAAACAAGTATAGGTATGCCTGCCTTGGGTTTGAAACATGTCATAATATTTGTTTAATGGTCATTTTCCTCTTTTACCAGGTTCTCCACATCCATACCCTTTCTCAAAAAATTCTACAAAGTACTTTAGTCATCATGTCTTCTAACTTCGCACTTTGGGGGAAAATTTGTTACACATCAAAATTACACATTTCAATGATGACCTATTGTCCTCATTACAAGTGTCGCAAGTGTCTCATTTAGCCATACGTGTCACAAGTATCACAAACATAATATTTCCATCTCACCTATGTCGTGTCTCTAACGAAATCACAGGGACACTTAAGACACCCTCAAAGACTGGTTTAAGGAAGAGAAATCATTTGATGAAGAGTACAAAGCATTTTACATGAAGAAAACCACTTAAAAATCAGTTTTGAAGGCCAGAGGTCCCCTAATCACTGTCAGGGAGTGCTACCGCTCCTTACCCCTCTTTGGGGAAGTGTTCCATCACTCTTTTCACCCTTTTGGGCGTACATTGGGATTTTTTAAGGAAATTTTGGGTAGCGCTCCCCTACCCATTTTGAAGGGAGTGCCATTGCTCCCTACCCTTCTTTGGGGGAGTGTTGCAACACTCTATGTCCCATTCTGAGGGAGGACTGGGCTGTTTGAGGGAATCTTTGACTGTTGAGTAAAATCAGGGAAAATCCCCCTCATCTTTGGAGTTAGTTGGATTCGAGTCTAGGGTGAAGGATGGATCTTAGGGAAGATTCACAACTGATGGAGAAGGATCCACAACCTATTCCAAGAATCTCTAAGGTGGTTGGGTCTCTCCAAAATTATATAAGGAGGCCTTATCATGGTGAAAATAATATATATACATTGAAGGCATCAAACTTATGATCTCATAAGGAAGATATCAGTGAATTTACAATCATTCTAGTCATGGAAATTTTGAGCAAGGGTCTAGACAAAGAGCGCTTGGTGAAGCTGCTACATCTACATTTATGGTTTTAAGCACTTTTCTTTGTTTTCATTAATATATATATGTGCTTGGCCTGTTTCCTTCAAGTTCGTGTATGTTTCATGAATTTGTTTCTTTTTTATAGATATATTTCAAAGCTAATCATGGGAGGAATAGGAAGTATGTTTTGTCATTGTTGTTCCTTCGATTGCAGGACTTTTTGAAGATCAATATCAGCTTGGATCGAGCAAGGAAAAAAGTAATTAAAGGTATTTATATGCATTCCTTCTTATTCCTTGACTAGTTTAGCTTCATTAGAAGGAATGTCCATGTTCAACATTTCCATGTTTCTGTCTTGGTTATAGGGGTCTAGTATCCAAGAGGAAATCCTCATGTCTACAGGGGGATTCTCCTATAACAGGAACTGTCTCCCCTCTCACCCCAAGAGCTTGATCCTCTTATACATCCCCATTTAGGAATCCAAATGAAAATAATTTTCTACCTGAAGCTATCTTGCCTCAAATTTGGTGTAAATTTTGTGAGGAACACCACAAGGAAGCTACATGTGAGGTAAGGAAGAGTGCCAAAGATAATATATTTGGTAAAATACAAAAAACTACCATCATTGTCCTATATTTTGATGTCATTATCATCAATACTAGGAACAAATACTACGCTCTGAAAGAAAAATATGACCCTCCTTGCAATTATTCTAGCCCAATCTCATATTCACAAGTTTCTACGGTTCAGGTTCCTAAGGTTCCTGATAGTCAAGAAACAAATCCCCCTATCCTCTCTTCCAAATACAATATTCAAAATCAATTGGCCAACATCAAATAAGATGCCACCCTTTTAGACATGGTTGTCATCCCTGAAAAACAGAGGCAGTTGCAACAATTCATGGAAGGAAAGGATTTTGTTGTATCCAACCTCTATGAAGAGGTGAATGAAGAGGACTCAAATGTAAATAAAGTAGGTTTACATAACTTTACATACCTTGTAAAAAATCCCCCTTTTTATATTTATTTAAAGACTATGGATAAAATGGTCCATTGTTGCCTCATTGATGGTGGTTTGGGGCCAAGTGTGATGTCAAATATTATTATGGAAGATCTAGGCTTGTCTTGTACAAATGAAAATGCTAGAAGCATGCTTTCCTATTATAGCCTACAACAAAATACCATAGCTGAGGTTAAGGATGTGACCTTAGTTTTGTGCACACACCTTGAAATAAGGAAAACCTTTAGTATTTAGGTAATTGATATTCTAGTAAGAAATTACTCAATCATATTGGGAAGATATTGGCAAGCTTTAACAGGTGGATACCTCTCACTTGCAGAACACATTTATCCGTTCCTGAGAATGGTAAAAACATTATTGTACTTAGAGAAGGAAGGATTTCACCTTACATAGAGAGTGTCCCACAGCCTAATGTAAACTATATCTAAGAGGACCTAGGAGTCAATTCCATATTTGCTGAAGAGGATAACATTCACTTGGAACAAATTGATTTAATTGATAGTATGTGGAACATTCACTTTGATGGTTCATGCTTAAATGAAGGTAATGGAGAGGGAATTGTCTTGATTTATCCTGTAGGAAAAGTCCATAAATTTTTTTATAGGTTGGAGTTTTCTTGCATGACCAATGTCACTGATTTAGAAGCTTTATTACTAGGCATTGAAAACTCCTGTAATCTTGGCTATGGTCACCTTTCAATTTTTAGGGATTCTGAGCTTGTTGTGAACCTTGTACGTAAGATTTAATTCCATAGAAACAAGTTGATGAAACCATACACTCAAACTATTTGGGAACTTATATCGAACCTATTATCTTTCAACATCACTCATGTTAAGAGGGAATTGAACTCGATGATTGATTGGTTAGCTTTTCTTGCAGCCTCTCCTACTCGACAACTTATGCCACATAGGCATGATTGTAATTTTGAATCTCTATATCATCCATAGATCCCTGACAATATAGAATCTTGGAAGGTCTTCCCTAATGATGAGAGAATTTTTTCTTTCATTCAAAATGAACCTTTTAAACGCAAGGGAATTATATCCATAAAAGATGACAAGATTCCTAAAGGCTTGACTCCGTTAGAAATTTCATTTTCATCAAGTGATGTAGGCAATAAAGAGAAACAAAAATAAGAGGAGTCAAAAGGGAAGGTGGGTGAAACCTTCTCCTGGAACATTGGGACACCCAAGCCTCCAAAGGATGTTAAAATAGATGCCCAATGTTATGATGATGAAAAATTTAAGTTTGCCAAGCTATTTGGTGAATTTCAAGATTTTTATGCCTGGTCTTATGAGGATCTTCATGGTTTTGATCCTCATCCTATAAAACATGTCATCTCCCTCAAGAAAGGCATAAAATCAGTTAGGAAAAAACAAGGATCTATCGACCTTGCCTTGAAAGTAATTATCCAGAGGGAGTTGGAAAATTGCTTGAAGGCTGGAATCACCTTTCCAATCAAGTGCCCTGGATGGATTTCCAAATCGATACTTGCTCCGAAGGTCACTGATCATATTATCTTCTGCATTAATTTTCGCACATTCTGTCAGGATATTATGAAAAATCCTCCCCCTTCCCCCAATATGGAAATAATTCTGCTATGAGTTCTAGGTTATAATCTGTGGGAAACAAATGTCCTTGTGGATTTGCCAGTTTGTTGAAGATTAAAATCGCAACGAGGATTTCTCCCGCAAATTATGGCTAAGTCATATTATTATAAGCTAACTATATATATAATACTAGTAGGTGGGACCCCCTTGTATATTGGAGGATCAAATATGGTTCTTATTTGATTTTTATGCTGATGTTCGAGACTACATACATAGCTCTACATGATTGACGAAATCTTCATTTTGTTTGCGACATAATGGTAGATGGATAATGCATGCTCTATGTAGTTTTTCGTTTCTCTAAGCTCTAATTTTATATGAATAGCTTATACTCACAGTTATTGAATTTCTATTTATTCCATGAATCGTCACATGTTTTACCTGCACAAGACACATGTTAGTTATAACATGAAATAAGAGATAGTGAAAAGAAACCTATGGAAAAATCTAAGGAAGAAACTAAACTATGATACGATGCTACTATGCTACATTATATGCATTGAAATTAAAGAAATGGTGATTGGTCCTAACTAACCATTGTAGTGGCTATAAAATTTATTCTGTTATATGAAAGCACATTTCATATGCATTATGGTATGGTTGGCAATGGTTAAATGTGATATGGGGTGGCGCATTTGGCAAGTAATGGATGTTAGTTTCCATGCATAGATTAATTGAATGGATTAATGGATTGATGGTCAGCTTGTACTAAGTGAGTAAAGGATTGAAGCGACATGAAGTTATTGCACGTCACTCCATACCTCTCCCATTGGTTTTCAACCTATCTTGGCTATTGTTCAATTGTTGTTCGCAGTGGTTAAGCTCTGATTTTTAGGCAAAGGAAGAATTTCTCAACCAAGCTCACAATTTGTAGAGTTTTTGGTTACAGGTATGTCTTTTTCTCCATCCATGAACCCGCTCTGGTTATAAAATAGATATTGGCTCGGTAATGTATGATTCTTTGATTTCCTTGAGACTGGAAACTATGTAAAATTGTGATATTTCTCTGGAATGTTTGTTTGTGTAGTTTTCATTGCAAATGGAAAATGATGGTTGAAGTCACAGTTTCATTGATTATTTTAAGTGTTAGAAGCCATGAAGGCTCTCTATTTTTCTTATGGGTTTTTGTTGCAGGGTTCATTTGGTCAAGACTTGTTGGTTGTCTCCACACAGTTCTTTTCACCATGCCCAATTGTATTTTCTCTTATGGGATTGCTTGGTTTGATTTCAAACCACCTTGTGTCACTACATATCATTTCACCTAGGTATGGGCTCGTTTATACTATTGGGGTCTGCGTAGTTGGTTATGATGGATATTATGGCAAGGGGATTTCTTTGAGGATGATTGTTATTTCATGGCTCTATTTTTATATTGTCATTAATCGGTTTGATTGGGGAAAACTGTGAGGGTTATGGCATGCATGTTCTCGGTGTTATTTATTTGCATGTGAGGAACCTCTACTCCTCTGTTCGTAATCTCTCCTACCTGGTGTGAATTGTTGCTCGTTTTTCAAACAAATGGTTATGTGGCCTGTGTGTCCACCATTTTTTCATGAAGGGTTCTCCTCTGTAGTTGGTGTGGTTGAATCTAGTCTCCCTGTGTTGGTTCCACTGAGAGAACCCTTGATTACTCATAGCCCACCCTTGATTATTTTAAGATGATTTTTTGTAAATGAACCAGTTATTTTGGTTGAGCACATGATTGAATATTATGAGTTGGTGGAGTGTTGTCGGTAGTGGTTGATTATTGGTTGTCTTTGTTAATCACGTTGACAGTGGTTTTTATGATTTGTGTATAATCATTGTATTCTTCTATTGTGTCAAGTGATTCAATAGTTTAGCATGGATTAAATTGGTTGATTTCAGAAATGGAATTAGGAATACAATTGTTGTCTCCTTGTATTGGATCAATAGCTCAGCATCATTTGATGTTTTGATTCAGAGTAATTAGACATGTACAATCACATAAATTCTCTTGTGTTTTGTTGAATGGTCTGTGTGTTCCTACAACATCGTATAAGTTGAAATGATGGTTGTTGTTACTGTGTGTTTAAATTGCCAATCAGGATTATTGCAATTTGAAATATTGATGATTGTGTTTTGGATGTCCATTGTGTATATTTTATGGATATCATGCACCACATTGTTGATTGCACCATCAGGGATGGGCATGGGTTCTATAAAAATATTGTTTTATTATAGTTTAATTGTTAAATTGAATTGAGAAATGAAATTGGGCATGATTTTAAAGAAACTTGTGTCTGTGTTTGATTTGATGATTTAATTTATGATGATGGTTGATGGTTTGGATGTTGAACAGACTCAATAAAAATGACTGTGTTCATTGGGATTGTTTAAATGTTTAAAAGAAGAAGTGAGGGGACACATAATTTTGATATAGGTTGTTGAAAGACATATTATTTTGAGTATGATGACACTCTGATTAATTGAAAGTGTTAAGAATTTAAATGTGAATAGTGATCAAGTTTAACACATAGTAATGGTTAAATTACACAAAATGATTTTTTAATTGATCACAAAAATTGTTTGGTTAGTGTTGAAACGTTGCATTAAGTACACAATTTTTTTATGGATTACTTAATTAATTTTATGAAAAATATCCACTTCTTTTCTCTACCATTATTTCACTTTTCGTTAATTACAATCCCCTCACCTTCCCATATTCATTAATCACTCCTTGTTCCTAAAATTTAATTATAGGTAAGAGGAGATCTGTATTGTGGCAGTTTAAGATCACAGGGATGGATTACAGTGATATGTTCTTTGGTTTACATTTTAGTTGATTGTTTGTTGTTTATGAGAAGTAACCATGTTATTTTTCCTTTCATTTTAACATTTTCCTCTCAATAAAAACCCCTTGCATATCCCAGAACCTTTGTTCACCCCCTGCTCATTGAAAACGGTTAAAGAATTTATATGGATTGGATTGCATTAGTCTGATATGTTGCTGAGACAAAATTTATTTCATATTTTTAAAAGAGTTGTCATGTATGGTTGTTAAAGAAACTATTTTCTAATCAATCATGCATACTGGAATGAGATTTTTCAGCAGAGGTAGCCATGGAAGAGGTAACCAAGGAAGAGGTAATTGGAATAAGGGCCTTAGAAGTTCAATATTCTCCATTCACTTTTATGTTGAATCGTAAGAGTTAGGCCAGTCATTTCGGGTTGGGTTTTTTAATTGGATTGGGAAAGGAATGGTCCAACCTTGGCCTGAAAGGCCTGCCTTACAAGATCCACAAGCCCCTGGTATTCTCATGCCCCCTCATGTCTCATTGCAACCTGAGGTTCCCGAAAATTATGGATGGAATGAGATTGTCCACCCAACAGTCTCCCAACATCATGTCTAGCCCAATTTGTCTTTACCCTCTCCCCCACCTATTAAACAATTTTTCCAAGATATCCCTGTTGACTCACCAATTCTGCCTTCCCATGCTAGAAAAAGGTTGAAAATCAAGGCCCACCATGCCCCTGAGAAAGGAAAAGCCATTGTTTCAACTTCCTCACCCTCCAATGGCTCTGATAAATCTGTGTCCTCCCAGATGAATTTGAGAGATGATTTCTCTGATGTGATCAATGAGATTAGGCCTAAAGGCTCAACACAACCAAAGGCAAATTCAGAGAGATCAAAAGGTGACATCAACAACAAGGGAAGGATTCCATCTTAGAGTGGGAAATATGGATTTTAAGTTTTTATTTATTTATTTATTGTCGAGGACAGTTGACTTAAGAAATTTTGGATAGCATGCTATCTTTGGATATATAAGTAATATATTTTGAAAATAATTTCAAATATCATTGATATTAATTGTCAAATATGAATGTGATTATGGGAGTCACAAAGAGGGATGTTTTGTTTAATTAACGAGTTGTGTTATGATTGTTAAAAGCTAAATGGGAGTCACAAGGGGTCCCACCTACTAGTTATTATTTATTTAAAAACCCTTATTATGATTTATTAATTTCCCCCCTAACTAAACAGTCGGTTGAGTTTTTAGTTAACTTAACTAACGAAGTAGTTCAACTACTTCAGCCAATTCTAATTTTATAGAAGGCAAAAGGAAAGGGAGGAACAAAGGGAGAATAGAAGGAGAAACATACTAAGGTCTTCTCTCTGAGTCTTTGTTGAGATAATTCAGTTTTCATTCATTCCTTAATTTACAGAAGGCCTAATTATTTTTTATGATAACAGGGTCTTATTGTAGACAACAAGATTCACGGTTGAATTACATCATTCAGACACTTGTTTTTCAAAGATGTTGATCTATATATGATACTATGTGTAGACTTGTCTGTTTGTAAATTAGTTTTCATGACTGACAAAGGCTATTGTGCAGGTACGAGTGTGAAGCAATCTGTGGCAAGCTGATCCAACTTTTAGATTTTTTTTTTTTTTTTTATCAGAAGTCCTTTTGTATGTTTCATCGGGGACATTTAAGTTTCACTTTGGTCCAAAACTTCTTCACGAAATTTTGTAAAGAGAGTGACTCTTTAATGAATTGGAATGAAATAAAGGATTTCTTTATGTCTCATCTGTCTTGATTATCGACTTGGTGTCTTTACTTATGTCTCTCTATCTATTTCAGCATCTGTTATGTTCAGAAAAACACATAAATAATGAATTCTTCAGCAAGCTTTTATCTATAAAAAAACTAGCCTAAGCACTTGTAATCGATACTTGTGATTTAGGATATTAATTTTGATGGATATAAGCATAGGGTGATATTCCCGTATATTTTTATTTGGCCAAGTAGAATCTGAAAATGCTTGAGTAAGATCATTTCATATATTTTCCTCAACACACCCTGGTTTAAGTTCAAGCTGAGAATGGGAATACTTCAAGGGGTCAGTTATGCATAAACAACATACAATGGAACTTGATCATATGTCTTGCCAGATCGTGATTCTATGTCATCAATATAAGGCTCGACTATAATTATAAGGTCGTGGAAAGAAAAAGACATGGCCCGCTGAAAAGTGGCTCCAACATTCTTCAGGCCAAAAGGCATATTACAATAAGAAATTGTTCCCCACAGACAAATAAAAGTTGTTTTATGTTGGTCCTTAGGTTTTATCTGAATTTGGTTGTATCCCGAAAAACCATCCATGAATGAAAATACCTCAGAGCCTGCACATTCATTGACAATATGATCAATGAATGGGGTGGGTATATTATCCTTTGGACAAGCCTTATTCAAGTCAACAAATTCCATGCACACGTGAATTGTACCTTGTTTTTTGTTAACTGGAACGCGATTTGACACCCATATCATCAACTGAATGGGGTAGATAAAACCAACTTTAAGCAATTTCTCTACTTCAGCCTTAATAGTTGTCGCCTTCTTAGGATTCACTAGATGAAGATTCTATAGGATCATCTTGGCATCAGGATAATTCATTATCTAATGTTCGATGATTCTTGGATCGATGTGTAGAATTTCCTCGTAAGACAAGGAAAAAACATTGTGAAATTCCTTAAATAAATCTGTATATATTAGAATCTCCTTGGGGGAGAAATCCCCTCCGACAAAAACATTCTCCATGACGTGAGGGGTTATGGAGATATCTATAGGTATTGTTTCAATGATACTTTCCATATTAACCTTGGAATAAGCTGCATGCGTAACTAGAGGATTAACAAGACAAGACCTGTCTCTAGTCATAGTCAACACGAATTCACCTACCTCTATTCTTCTTAACTCTGGGAGGAAATAAGCTCTGTGATGATGATCATCCCAAGGTCTGTCCAAAATAGTAGATGACTCAATAATAGCCTCATCTAATGGAAATACCAAGTCTAAAGAATCATTATTGGCAAGGGAACCTTGAGCCCAAATAGGCTCGAGAGATGGATCTAACTCCTGTGTGGGAGTGGGATCCAGGTCGACCAAAGCTTGCTATAAAATACTATACACAACCTTTTCCATGGACAAGGGCATGGCCATTCCCATATTCCATGTCCCTTCCATCGAGGCTGATGGGGAATGAAGAGTCCATGGATCGTGAAAGTATGTCGTTTGGAACGACGACACCTCAAAAGTTTCATCCCTAGGATGGTCGGGGGTAGTAGATATAAACTTGACATCGTGAGAAGGAGGTGAGTAATCGAAAGTACCCATCAGTGGAGTGTAAAAACCAACCCCCACATTGACGATGTTAGGCTGAGGGTTATCAATCATCGGGATAGTCGATTCCCCAGATAAAGGGTGAGGCCTCGAGAAGGACAACTAATCAATGGTTACAATTCGGCCCTCGTGTGGAAACAACAAGACCTAATAAACTATGACAACCACTGCATGAATTGCATAGGTACAAATCCTTCCTAATAAAAGGTTGTAGTCGAGAGGACCATCGACCACTTGAACTTCGACACACATGGTCTTTCCTCTTAACTACACAGGGAAAGAAAGAATGATTCCATGTGGTCTGAAAGAATGACCATCAAAAGCAGTAAGCAGAGTAGGTGAAGGAGACAAAATGGGTTGGCCAATGGCCTTCCAACATGCCAATGACAACACGTAGGTTGAGGCACCCTCATCAACCACCAAACAAAAGATATTTCGAGTGAAATATTTCATGGGGTGATCCACTACAATCTGAAACACAATGTGGTAAGGGAGATGAGGTTTCAAGTTGATTGTATCAAGAATGATCGTTCCCGAATTACAAGTATCAACAGATCCCAAAGAGGACAACAGATCCTTTCTCTGTGAAGGGAAGCTCTGGAGGACTTCCAAAGAATAAATAATGTAAGGTGTTTGTGACTAATAATCCACCACAGAGTAATTTTGGGTGGCCCTCATGTATGGATTATGGGAAGCTTCCTTGAACACCCCTTTCGGGATGCGTGTCATTGTTTTTCCCAATGGCTTCTCGATCTGGAGATGAACTATCAGGTTTGTGGCTTCTTTACCCTTTTTAACATATTCTGGAATTCTGTAATCATGTTCCCTAGTCACTATATAAGATTCACCTTTCATCATATAATATTTTGCAGCCGAAGGATTACTAAAGGATGCGGGGGTTCCTTGACTACTCCCATCCACGCTCAAAGATCCTTGAGTTCTATTTTTCCAATGTGGAAATGGGTTGGTTAACACAACAGGTTGTTGTTGCAACAATAAATTATGGGCCTCCTTGAGTTGACGGTACAGGTGATTCGGATGGTCCTCCGTGCAAACGTTACACAGATACTTCGACTTTATCTTCTCTATGTTGCCCCCACCAGCATTGTTGTTGGGTTTCTTATCTCCCTTACCCTTCTTGTTTCATTTTTTTTCTTCCCTTCAGGCTATTGAATATCCTTTGGGTTCATTGACTGCACACTGTGTATGCCCAACATTTGGGTAGGGGGAACAACCAAACCAGAGGTCTAGTTGTCCATTGTCTACTGTATCGAAAATTCTTGCAATTGATTTAATAATTGATGAGTGGATGTTTCTTGTGCTGAACTAACTATACCATAATCATGTGGTCTAGACTTTTGTTTGGCCTTGTCAAGGATGGACCATGGGGCATATGGAAAAATCTCATAGAGTAACCCAAACTGAGAGTATATTAGTTCAAGTTGTTGTTCTCTCATTATCGACTCCTCTTATGAAAACACTCTCGATGTTGCAACTTCCTTGGATAACTAAGGTACCAAAGACTTCAGGAACCACTCCAACAGGAAATCTGGAGAGGCTTGTATCTTAACCAAAATATTCAGACACCGCCATTCTCGGATGTGATCCAAGATATGATCAGCCTTAGTCTACTCAAATTTATCCATCAATTCGGTGCTGACATCGTATCTCATGGGTAGTTGGAACTGGTTCAGGAAAACCATCACCCAATCACTAAAGAAATAATATATTGAGTGGTTGAGCTTGATGTATCGTTTCAGGGAACCCTCGATAAGAGTGCGTTGAAACAGGCGCAACTATACCAACTCGTCTTGCAATGACTTTGACGAGAACCATAGGTGGAAATTTGTCATGTGATCACCTGGATCTTTGCCAGGTTTGACTTCGAATTTCAAAATATCTGAGGGAAACTTAGTCAGCATGGGAGGCCAACACAGATCATGAAAAATTGGGTTGCAAAGAAACCTCGACAAGTCTAGTAGATGTAACATTGCTAGAAATGGTAGTTTGGGTTGGGTACTATGTACAATAAAAAGGCATCGTGGAGTTTGATTGGCACCAGGTTGCTAGGAAAATTTGGTTTTCCACCTAAGGTTCTGGTAGACACCATGGACTTCGCTAGCATATGGAAACTACATTTGCAAGGATATCATCGATTGATTCTCGTAATTGGATGTTGAGGGTTAGGCGGGGATGGCTCCCTACTTTGTGTTCCAAATATTCTGGAAGGGGTTGCCCCCTGCAGATCTAACAAGCATAGGTATTGATGCTTACTGGGGTTCCATTGACCATGGAAGGGGTTTCTCCCATTCGACATCCCTTATGAGGGAACTGATTCCTGCCAAGGATTCAAAGTCCTTGTGAGGATAAAACTCTTGTTCTTTCCCCATGTGTTGCAATAGTACCTTCCATGGGATTATTTTGTCCAAAACCATGGTTTCCCCTGGATGAGATGGCAGCTGACTAAAAAGTGTTATTACCAAATGTGTTGAACAAAGATGTAATGACCCCATTTCGGGTCAGGCAGGTGCTACTTCATGGAATAACAATCTCATTCTTAACTATATATATAAGACATGCATTTAAGAAAATGAAACACATTTAAACTCAGAGTAACCATAAGAATTACTACTATTATAAATAATCAATGGATTTAACATTACTTCGTATGAACAACAAAATACATGATAAATATAAATACATAGACATGCAGAAATGTAATTAAAACATCATCTGGTACTTATCTTTGAAACAATGGTAATTCCACCAATGAGGTGCAGGCCTTCCACGAACCTCCCAACCTTAGACCACACTACTCATCAAGCTCACTAGTGGGTCACCCCCAAGCTGGGACTAAGCTCCACTCCCAAGGAAAGGAATATTAGGCTAGGTTGAGGTTAAAGGGTAAGCACACAGTCACAAGGAAGGAATTATCAATTATCTTCCAGGAACCACTCATACTCACTTCTCATAGACTCTCCTTCCCCACATGCGGGCTCCACCCAAGGAGTATACACTTTCTCTATCACCTAGATAGTCCTTTGGTTGCTAACCTCCCTTGTGTTGGGTTTCAGCAACAGACCGAACCAGAAGTCTCCGAGCTCTATGGAAACTATCGGGTTCCTTCCAAGAGTTCTCTCCTTCCTCTGCCCACTCTCTCACATGGACAGATTCGCTCATAGGCCCAACAACCTATTATTCCAACTTCACCACCTCTCTCACCTGGAGAGAGTGTTGTACTAACTAGCCAACAAACCACACAACATCAAACACTACACGTCCACCACAATCAATGAGAATCCAGACACAAACACCCCGGGATAGCTACAAATAGGTGCAACAGCATAACCAGGCTTAGCAGGGACGGGACACTTCCATTTTCTTAATATGGAAACATGGGATAGAATCACACTCTAGATTCTCAGGGATGCATGCTGAGTTGTCCATGCAGGGGTTGATAAGGAATCCACAGTTTAGAACAAAGAAGGGGTGTACTAGCTTTCCAAAACAAACACAGACTTTTTCCCAAAATCAACACAAGCTTCCGGTTCAGAAGATGCACGAGGTCTCTTGGTGAGGTCCAACCAGTTCACGCTCAGACAGTTGGGCAGAATCGAGGCAGCCCCCCACCATGGCTCATCTCAGTTGTTTTATGTGCATGAGCTTGGGTTGATACTTGTCACCCATGAAGCTACATGCTTCCATCAACATGTGTTCCTCCCACCATTTGGAAGTCACATGTCATTCCAAAATAACTTAGTATAAAAAAATATTATTAACATGTCTTTTTGGAATAATATTAAAATATTATTCCCAAGACTTGAGCCCTTAGGTTTAGCCCCTAGGCTCCACACTTAGCCCCCTTTTCCCACCTTCCAGCCCCTAATCCCTTTCCCACTCTGTGGAATCTTAGTACCCCATCACTCATCCATCGTGTAGGCCTGCACGCGGTGGTGTTTATATTTTTATTAATGTTTTGAATAGATACATGTACAACATTAGGCTCTTTCCCTTCAACACTCAGGCTCTCTGGCCTAACAATCACATAAGCCCACCAGCTTATATAAACTTGGATCACCATCCTATAAACCATTTTACAACTCATTTCGTAAACAAGATGTACAACTAGGCTCAGCCTTGGGGACATTACAATCCCCCTCCCCTTATTTTTGCATAGTCCTCAGTGAAAATTTACACACCATCTACAAGATTTTCAAAATTTTCAAAAGGATACAGGTACTCTGCCCACATAACATCTTCATGCTCCCATGTTGCATCCTCGGGACCATACCAGGTCCACTAGACCTTTACAAGATTTATATCTCGATTCCATAGTTGTTTTATTTTCCTGTCCAATATCTGCACAGGATGCACTTGCAGGACACCTTGTGGTTCCACCTGAATCACATTCCAGGCGATAACATGATTAGCATCAGGTATATATTTCATAAGCACTGAAACATGAAACACATTATATACATTCATATATGCAGGTAATGCAAGCATGTATGCAACTGGCCCAATCCTTTCCAGGATTTCAAATGGCCCACAAAATATGGCTGCCAACTTGGTGCAACTTCCTAGCTTTAGGGAACTCCTGTTAGTTTTCACTTTCAGGAAAACATGATCACCCACATTGAATTCTCTGTGGGTTCTGTTATTATCAGCATAACTTTTCTGCATGTCCTGGGCATCTTTCAAATTCTGTTTAACTTTTATCATTTGGTCCTCCATCTCCTTGAGAAAATCTAGCCCAACTACTTCTCTATCAGCTGGAATATCCAATCTTACTAGAGTGTTTCACTTTCTTCCATAAAGTGCTTCAAATGGGCTCATCTTCAACGATGTGTGATACCCATTATTGTAGGCGAATTCTACAAAATGAAGGTAGTCTTCCCATCTTGATGGTTTGTCCATCACGTACATTCTCAACATGTCCTCTATTACTCTGTTCACCCTCTCTGTCTGTCCATCAGACTCATGATGATACACTGCACTAAAATTTAGATTCGTTCTGAATCATTTGAACAATCCTTTATGGAAATTCAAGGTGAATTTTGGGTCCCTATCAGACACAATCATTTTAGGAATTTTGTGCAAGTGCACCAGTTATTTTAAGAAGATATCAACAACATCTACTGCCTTGCGAGTGGTTTTCAGTGGAATAAAATGGGCATCTTTTGTAAGCTTGTCCACCACAACCATGATCGAATCATGCTACTTGCTTGTTTTGGGCAATCCTGTAATAAAATCCATGGTGATCACTTCCCACTTCCATTCAGGAATGGGTAAGGGTTGCATCAACCCTGCTGGGTGCCTATGCTCAACCTTAACTTTTTGGAATTCCATACATATGGAGATGTATTCAACGATCTCCCTCTTGAAACCTGGCCAAAAGTAATGGCTTTTGACTGCTGCCATAGTCTTCTAATATCCAAGGTATCCAACATATGTCACATTATGCATTTCTTTTATAATCACAAGTTTTAATTCCTGGACATTGGGTACATACACTCTGTCTTTATACAAAAGTAATACATTATCTTCCAAGGTGTAACTTTCCTTTATTTGTGGTCTCTCACCCTACTGTAGCTTTGCTACTAAGTCTTTGTACTGCAAATCCGTATTTCCAGCTTCCAAAATTCTACCCTTGTTATAAGTCCTATACATGATAATGGATGAAGTATGTGAGTCACACACTTTTCTGCTAAGTGCATCAACCACCTTGTTTTCCTTCCCCCTAATATGCTTGATATCAAAGTCGTATTCGCATAGAAACTCCAACCACCTATTTTGTCTAGCATTTAAAGTCAGTTGACAAAACAAATATTTCAGACCATTGTGGTCTGTTCTCAATTCGAATCTCCTTCCAATGAGGTAATGTCTCCATTTCCTCAGAGCGTTGATGATTGCTGCCAGCTCTAAATCATGAGTGGAATAATTCTTTTCATGCTCCTTCATCTTCCTGGACTCATAACACATTACAAATCCATCTTGGCTTAGAAATCCTCCCAACCCTTCCTTACACGGATCTGTGCACACCATGAAATCCATATTTGGATCTAAAATCCTCAATATTGGAGCATTGGTTAACAATTGCTTCAATCGTTGGAAACCTTTCTCACACTCTTTAGTCCACTGAAACTTTTTCTCCTTCCTTTGCAAAGAAGTGATAGGGTCAGCTATCTTTGAGAACCTTGTTATAAACCTTTTGTAGTAGCCCACCAAACCCATAAAGGATCCGAATTCCACCACATTCCTTGGCACTGACCATTCTCGGATGGCCTCAACCTTCTTAGGATCCACAACGATCCCTTATTCTAAAATAATGTGCCCCAAGTAATGGATCTGCCTTTGGTAAAATCAGCATTTCCTCAATTTGGCATATAGTTGGTGTCCTCTCAATACTTGCAGCACTAGTCTTAGGTGTTGTTCATTCTCTTCCTTTGACTTGGAATACACCAAGATGTCATCCAAGAAGTCTATGACAAACTTGTCTAAATATTCCTTGAATACACCATTCATCAAGCACATAAAAATAGCAGGTGTGTTTGACAGTCCAAATGGCACCACTGTGAACTTGTAATGACCATAACTTGTTCTAAAGGTGGTCTTACTGATGTCCTCATCCTTTACTCTTACCTGGTGATATCCTAATCTGAGATCTATCTTCAAAAAAAATTTTGCACGCTTCAACTAATTGAAAAGATCATCAATCCTCGACAGAGGATACTTGTTCTTGACAGTTACCTTGTTCAACTATCAAAAATCAATGAACAACCTTAATGTCCCATCCTTCTTCTTAACGAATAGGACTGGGGCACCCCAAGGTGACACGCTAGGGAGAATGTACCCCTTCTTTAGAATCTATTCAAGTTGCAATTGCAACTCTTTCAGCTATGGTGTACTCATTCTATAAGGATCTTTCGAAACTGGAGCTTCTCCAGGCATCAAATTTATAGAAAAATTGATGTCTCTCTTTGGAGGTAGTCCAGGTAGCTCCTAAAATATGTCTTTGAACTTTGTGAGTACCTCATGGTCTCCAATCCTTGAGACTTCATCTCTGGATGCTTCCTCCACATGGGCTACAAATAATTGACATCCTTTTCTGTAGCACTTCTTCAGCTGCATGGCTAAGATTTCTCTAATAGCCATAGCTCTAGGAATCCCTTGGACTATTTTTTGATTCCCCTCCTCATCCATTCATGTAAACCTCTTGTTATGATAGCCCAGGAGGGCATGGTTCTGGTGCAATTAGTCCATTTCAATTAAACAGACATAAGATCCTAAAGGCAGAATATTCAATTCAGTCTTCGTGCTTAGTCCTTTCATGTCCACAGGACATGACTTCACCAACTCAGTGAATTTCCTCTTAGTTCTTGTAGTGAACTGCACTAACCAAAAAATTTCATGTTTTCTTCTTGAAAAATGCAAACTTTCAGCCACCCTAGGATCTATATAAATATGGCTAGCCCCTAAATCGATTAAAATACTAAATGGTCGGCTGTTAATCATACCTTCCACTTCAATCATGTGTGATTGAAATTTTTCTTGCTTGTTGTCCAGGGCTGCGTAGATCCTTGGCATTTTGTTGCCCATATCCTCCATTGTTTCATCTTGCTAAACATTGTGTACGATATTCACTTTATCTTTTCTATGGGGGCAGTCTCGGTACCTATGGTTTCCTTTACAGCCCCAACACTCCATAGGTGGCGGTCTGGGCATTTTTTCATCCACTTTAGCCTTCCTGGGCTCCCTAAAGGATGGGTGTCCCTGAGGACTGTTTCTAAAAAAGGGAGGCTTGTTTCCCTTCAGCCCCTGCTCTTTCCTGAACTTCTTTTGATCATCCCAAGCCTTCTGAAAAGTATACCTTTCTCTTTGTTGTTCATACAAGCATTTTTCCATTCTTATTGTTTCTTCCATAGTCTTGGGATAATCATACTAGATCTTGTCACTAATGGAAGGTGGCAGTCCACTCAGATATCTCTAAATCTTGACAGCCTCATCTTTGATGAATGGAACATACTTCAATAGTTCCAAAAACCTTCATTCGTATTCATCAATGGTCATGTTGCCTATCTTGAGTTCGAAGAACTCCATTATCTTTCTATCATAGTATCTTTTAGTTAGGTATTCTTCTCAAAATACCCCTTGAACTCCTTCCAAGTGACATATTTCTCTCTGATGTGTTGCACCTGCACAAACTGATCCCACCACATGGATTATTTTCCTTTCAATTGATACATTGAAATTATTCCTTCTGCATGAGTGGAATAATTATGCAGTTGGAAATATTTCCTCATGCCAAGAAACCAGGTTTTGGCATCTTCCTCCTTCTAATGTTCCCCATCGAACGTTGGAGGCTTGATCTTGTTCATCTCTCCCTTCAATTCATCCACTCCAAATATTCGGTGTTTTATGGTAGGGGATGGGTTTGAACTACTATGTGCCTCCCTACTGGAATTCTTTAGGGAACGAAAATGATGTTTACTACCACTCCTTGATCTTCTTCTCCTCTCAGGGGTTCTGACACTTCTTGATCTTCTTTTCCTCTCAGGGGTCTTGCGACTCTCTGTCTTGCTTGAGTCACTCCCCTTCTCCAATTTCCTTTTTATTATTTCTAAACTCTTCAACATTTTTAGGTTGAATTCATCTTGTTTATCCCTAACCCTCATGAGCTTTAGGCTATCAGCTAGATGAGCCTGGGCATCTTTCTACAATCTTTCAATGAGTTTCATAATATGTCCTTCTTTATCCATCTCTTTTCTGTGCCCATTAGAGTTTGATCCTTCGATTCCCAAGTTGACATCCCTTCCTACCCTTTCGTCCTCTGTTTCAGAGGAAATCTATACCTCTTCCATTTGTATACCCAGCTATCCTGACACCCGTTGAACTCTGCACACACAATGTGTAGTCAACCAAAGTTTGTCAGGCCTTACCCCTTAATAAAAAACACAACATTCATTAACCAACGTGAATAAGAAAACGTTTCAAATTCACTAAATTTTTTGATCCCTGCTTGCCTCTGAAAATTTTTGGGACCTTGGTTTTCGGGGGTTTTGACCAGGAGGATCCAACAGTTAAATCCTCAACAGTTCTTATGTCCTTCAAAAATTTCAATATTTCGGAACTTCAGGGTTTCGGGTTTTGGGATTTTTGGTCCCTAGAGGTTCTCTCCCTCACTTCCCTCTTCAAATCCCAACTCTCAAACTTCCAACCTCTCTTCCCCTGGGCCCACAACACAACTGCCGCCAACCCCAGTGGCGCGTGGTATGTTCAATAGGGTCCATGTCACCTTCGGTGATGTCATTGGGTCCCACCATTCTTGCGTGTCTTCTCGACTCACTGGCATGTGGTGCACACCCATGTGTCCATGTCCATTCCAAGGCAATCCAATGGTTAGACTTCTTTCAAATCTATGACACAGATATTTTCAGCATTTTGAGGTTTTGGGCATCAAGATTTTCTGCACCCCCACATCTCGAACTTTCGTTTGCCGAAATTATGAAATCACTATCTACTCTTCCACTTGATCCAATGGTCAAGTTCCTGTCTTACGATCTACAATGTAGATTGTTACAGAAATTCAAGTTTCTCTATTTCACGACTTGCGAAAACAAGGTTCTTCACCTTTGGATTCCCGGGTGCCAAAACGTTGTCCAACAGCCACATGTTCCCCTCGATGGACGGTCCCGACGAATTTGGGATTTTGAGTATCGCGACTTCCACATTCCTGTGCAACTCGAAAGGGTTTTTAAACCTTGCGTAGGTTTTCCATATTTGATGGTCACAAGGGTTCTCCATTTCCCCGAACAGATCCTACAGCTCCAACACTTCTAGAGTGGAGTCCTCTCTCACTTTGGCCAGATGCCACCTCGGCTACAGTTTCATAACACCGCTACACCTCTTGAGCTTGGTAACATGGTCAAGTAACTCCTTAACACTCAGGAGAATTCAAAGGTCCAAAATTGGCCCTCCAGACACAATTTCTCCTCAAACCCTTGGTCCAAGGACCACTCAATTGGCCCATCTACATTCAATGTCAAAAACTTGGCTCTGATACAAAATTGTAATGCCCCCATTCCAGGCCGGGAAAGTGCTCCTTCGCAAAATAACAATCTCATACTTAATTCTATATATAAGACATGCATTTAAGAAAATGAAACACATTTAAACTTAGAGTAACCATAAGAATTACTACTATTATAAATAATCAACGGCTTTAACATTACTTCATATGCACAACAGAATACATGATAAATATAAATACATATACATGTAGAAACATAATTAAAACATCATTTGGTACTTATGTTTGAAACGGTGGTAAATCCACCAACTAGGTGCAGACCTTCCACGAACCTCCCAGCCTTAGACCACAATACTCATCAAGCTCAACAGTGGGTCACCCCCGAGCTGGGACTAAGATCCACTCCCAAGGAAAGGAATCCTAGGCTAGGATGAGGTTATAGGGTAAGCACACAGTCACAATAAAAGAATTATCTTCCAACAACCACTCATACTCACTGCTCATAGACTCTCCTTCCCCACATGCCTTCTCCACCCAAGGAATATACACCTTCTGTGTCACCTAGATAGTCCTTCGGCTGCTAACCTCCCTTGCCTCGGGTGTCAGCAACAGACTAGACTAGAAGTCTCCGAGCTTTGTGGCAACTACTGGGTTCCTTCTAGGAGTTCTCTCCTTCCTCTACGCACTCTCTCACCTGGAGAGAGTTGCTTATAGGCCCAACAACCTATTCTTCCAACTTCACCACCTCTCTCACCTAGAGAGAGTGTTTTACTAACTTGCCAATAAGCCACACATCATCAAACACTACATGTCCACCACAATCAACAAGAATCTAGACACGAACACCCTGGGACAACTACAAGCAGGTGCAACAACATAACCAGGCTTAACAGGGACAAGACCCTTACATTTTCTTAATATAGAAACATGGGATAGACTCACACTCTAGATTCTTTGGGATGCATGACGATTTGTCCATGCAGGGTTCAATTCAGACTCCACAGTTTAGAACAGAGAAGGAGTGTACCATCTTTCCAAAACAAACACATACTTTTTCCCGAAATCAACACAGGCTTCTGGTTCAAGGGATGCTCGATTTAGAAGATGCATGAGGTCTCGTACTGAGGTCCAACCGATTCACACTCAGACGGTCGGGTAGAATCAAGGTGGCCCCCCACCACGTCTCATCTCAACCGTTTTATTTGCATGGGCTTGGGTTGACACATGTCACCCGTGAAGCTACATGCTTCCATTAGCGTGTGCTCCTCCCACCATTCGCAAGTCACATGTCATTCCAAAAGAACTTAGGATAAAAACACATTATTCACATGTATTTTCGGAATAATATTAAAATATTATTCCCAAGACTTGAGCCCTTAGGTTTAGCCCCTAGGCTCCACACTTAGCCCCCTTTTCCCAACTTCCAGCCCCTAATCCCTTGCCCATTATGTGGAATCTTAGTCCCCCATCACTCATCCATCGTGTTGGCTTGCACATGGCAGTGTTTATATTTTTATTAATGTTCTGCATAGATACATGTACAACATCAAGCTCTTTCCCTTCAACACTCAGGCTCTCTGGCCTAACAATCACATAAGCCCTCTAGCTTATATAAACTTGGCTCACTAGCCTATAAACCATTTTACAACTCATTTCGTAAACAAGATTTACAACTGGCCTCGGCCTTGGGGACATTACAAAAGAGAACAACATTGAACCCACCAAAGTGGTGTAAGAAGAAGGTCCTAGACTATCGTCTCCAAACAAGTTGTAGTTCATGTTTGGTCTAACAGATGGCTTGAAGTCACCGCCGAGTGAGGGGGACAGAGTTGGTATATGACCCCCACCATAAGGGATAACATTCTAGGAGGATAAGGTGCCTCCAATGGACCCTTGCAAGGGAGAATTGGATATCCCTACCCCTAGACACATGGTCTATAGGGTGGAGTAGGTAAGGACAAAGTTTGCATCAAAGCCAAGAATCCCATATTAAATAGGAGGGCTTGTCGAACTCTGTTTGAATGGAGAAGTGGTCATCACTACTGACATAATCAGACCACTGTCCTATGTAAAGGGGGTCAATACCACTATGGTTGAGACTGACGAAGGTGGATTAGGAGGAGAAATACCTCCTGTGGTGGCAGTTTTTAAGGGAGTGTGAGGAATCCCAGATGAAGTGGCACCATTTTCTTCCATAGTTGCTTGTAATATTATCTGACACTTCTGAGGTGTTACCCTTGGAGGGACAAGTTGTACCAATATTGGTGCCAACAAGTTAGTGATAGGAGGGTTAGCCGGCCCAAGGGCTTCTGCTCCAAGATCAGAAATAGTGAGCTCTTCCATATTTGAGTAATCTCTTATCAGAGCTAGCTCAGGCATAGTCTCCTACAGCTCGGTCACTTCAAATGACCCTTGTTGTTCAAGTATTCACCGTAACGGTGGTGGTGATGGATCTAATGTAGCCGACGGTAGGCCCTAAATCCTTCACGATCGACGAAGCTCTTAATATTCCACTTTGTGAAAATATCAATGACAAAGTAAGGCTTTAACTAACGTTTAAACCCAGGCACACACTAGAAACGTTCCTACAAGATAAAACAATTAAACCACTATCTAGTTGGAAGAATAGTTACGCCAGCCAACACTAGAGAAACTTATCGGTGCAAGTGCAGCCCGAACATAGAATCACCCTTTGAGTATACTTTGCAAAGTGTGACCCGACATATGCCCTAGGTACTGTGGTATACCCCCACAGTCACCTGTTTAAGTCCCCATAATAAAGGAAACTAATTTTCCATCTCATAAATAGTCACCAAGCGGGTACATTCGACAGTTAGGTGGACTGCAATGAGCAGGATAACAAGTTTGAAACCTATCAAGGGTATCAAAATCAAGTGGTCTAGAATACAATTGAGGATCTTGAATGGATTCAAGGTCCAAAAAGATTCGTAGGCAAATTCAAACGACAGTATCCCACGACAATCCTCAATATGTGTTCCCCACTACATTTGGTTCGGCTTTGGAGGGGTTATCTCTACGACCTTCCCTCACGCGGGCTCATGTTTAGCCCTTCTATTATAGGGGGGTCCCAGATAACTTTCATGTCACTGGAATTTTACATTCCCTAGCTCTAACACCAATTTTGTTTTATAAGCCTTGAAGAGTTTCCTCTCCAACCTAATTCAAGGCTCTACCCTAAACTAGTTGATTGACCCTACAAACATAAAATTCTAATTAATTTTAATTTTAGCGTTCGTTTTAAATGGATTTTTTTAACTCAAAGGATATGGCAGTGAAACTAGTGATGTATATGAGAGACGAAAAGAGAAGTAAACGAAATTATTAAATCAAAATTACTTGTAGTTAACAATAAAGATTTGCAACTAAATCTTTAAACAAAATTTTCATAACTAACTCTTTTCAAGATATTTAAAAAGAAGACCTAAAATGAAATTTCACTCGACTACGAGCTACTTAAGTTCTAAGAAATTAGTAAAGAACTTAAAAATTGAACTCTTTTTCCTTTCAAGTAAACTAACTAACCCTAACTACTTTACAAAAAATAAGAAATGGAAAATCTTTTTTCTTTTAATTTTGGAAATGATTTAAATAGGAAAAACATGAAATAAAACTTTTTTCTCTTTTCTTTAAAGCAAATGAAAGGGGGGGAATAAATACAAGACAATACCGAAACTGGACTCTGCCCTACTATGGATCGTAGGGAGTCACTAAAGACAAAAAACAAGATGATCAACAAACTCACAGACTCGCCTAAAACCATTTTAGAATTAAACACAAGAAATCTTTAGAAACACGAGAAAACTGACATCTAACCCAAGCTATGGCTGTAAAAATAGAGACACTGAACTCAACCAAGAAACCTTAAGAAGTAAAACCTCAATTAGGGAAGAGGTTGATTACCTCTTCTTAAAAAAAAAATCTTGACACAATTACACTATTGATGCTTAATAATCCTGTGTATGTTGGAGGTTTGTCTAAAAATCAAGGTGTGTATGTAAATGTGTTGTCCCACAATAGGGCATGTATACCTCTGTACTTCTTAAAAAAAGAAATAAAAAAAGATTGACTGACAAGGCATGGAGAATTGGTATGGCACCAACAGGTGACCAAAATCCCTTAAAAGATTCAGCAGACTCAACATAAACTCAAAAGGTATAAAACCAATCAAACATCCAAAAAATCCCCTAAAACCCTAGACATTTCCCCAGTATGGTCGTCAGTTCTGCTAGAGGGAAAAATCCCCCTATGGCTACAACATGGTTTACAATGTAGGCAACTCAACAACAGTTTAAAATTATCCTTCTTCTCTAACTACCCCAAACATACCCCAGACTTATGCAAGAAATAAAAATGAGAAGGATCAGGTAATTGTACCTTTACAAAGTGTTCGATGATGATCCTCTCACACTCGATAACTTCGTTGACTACAAACCTCCTCCCAAGGTTGGCCTACATTCAAAGACATACAAACAAAAAGCTACAAGCATACATTTAATACATAAATAAGGGTTAGATGTTAGAATAAAAACATAAATCAAATGCAAACATTCGACACATCATGTTTTGGGACAAGAAAAGTACTTGTTTTATTGATAATACAATGATTACTTACAACCAAAGTTGGTTACTGCTCCATGAACTTGGTCTAGGATCCTCTTCAGCAAGATCCAAGTGCACCTCCATATAGATTCTCCTCTCAACCTTCTTCTTGGGAAGTATAATGGGTTTATGATCGAGGAAGGAAGGTAAATTGGGGAATTCTGAGGAAATTCTCACAAAAGGGATGCAAATGCTTTGGGCGAGGAGGGGATGTGAAACGGGTATAGTTTCACTATTCTTATGTCTAAATATTGAATGATAC
The DNA here is from genome assembly GCA_009831015.1 of Picea engelmannii. Lineage (NCBI taxonomy): Eukaryota > Viridiplantae > Streptophyta > Pinopsida > Pinales > Pinaceae > Picea > Picea engelmannii. The sequence goes on along the minus strand of ML793451.1, from coordinate 667,958 downwards.
CAAAGCACCTCCTTTTATATGAAAAAATTATTCTTATTCAGTTGGGTGGAAGGCTATAGGCGGTTGATTAGTTGGGAAACTACCCAATAGCCCGTAATCTCAATGAATTCCTTACAAATTTTTATTTTTTGCAAATTTTGCATGTATACGCGGGCTATAGTGGTACAACATGCATACGCACGTGGGTTGAAGTGATGCAACAAGCGTATCTATGAGGGAAACAGTGTACCAGAGCACGTATATCTTAAAAAAATGTTTTTTTAGAAGAGCAACTCAGTGATGGCTTGGAAAAAAATGCAAGTAAGAGGCCCAAATGGTAGGTATGAATATGTAGATAAATTTAGGGTTATAATAGGGTAAAATCAAGAATTTGGGTAACACTTTCTTGAAAATGGGGTCTCCAAAATTCCTAGTGGCAATTTTTTCGGCCGAAAAAATCTTGCTAGCAATTTTTTCGGTCGAAAATTTGCACGTCAAATTTAACTGGGCCCTCGAAATTCATGTACAATGTTTTTTAGATGAATTATTTTCCTATGGTAAGAATATTTTGGCTGAAACGTTTATTTTTAACGGATTCCGTTAAAAACTAGGTTTCGGCTGAAAGAATATTTAGTAATGGTTGTACCAAACTAGCTAGGTGTTTATGCTCATCCTTTACCTTTTGACATTCCAAACATTTGGCAATAAAATCAACAACTTCTTTCTTCATGCCTGGCCAATAACATTGGCTCTTGACAATTACAATAGTTTTGTGATAACCTGGGTGCCCATCATAAGGTAGACTATGTTTTTCTCTCAGTATCATATTTTTCAATTCCTGGGAATTTGGTACATAAATTGTGCCCCTGTACATGAGAATTTCATCATTATCCATCTTGTATTCTTCAATTTACTGTTTTAAATTACCTTGCTGTAATTTTCCCACTAATTCCTTGTATTGCAAATCTAATTTTCCAGCCTCTAAAATTTTGTCTTTCAAATTTGTTTGGTGCATGATAATGGTTGTAGCATGCAATTCATGCACTCTTCTACTGAGTTCAGCAACCAATTTGTTCTCTTTTCCCTTGATATGCTTTATATCAAAGTCATATTCACTGAGAAATTCTAACCATCTGCTTTTCCTAGCATTTAGAGTTGGTTGATCAAATACATATTTCAAGCCATTATGTTATGTCCTCAGCTCAAACCTTTTCCCCATGACATAGTGTCTCCATTTCCTCAAGGCATTCACTATGACTCCCAACTCCAAATCACGAGTGGCATAGTGTCTTTCATGCTCCTTCAACTTGATTCATAACATATAACAAACCCATTTTGACTGAGGACTCCACTAAGTCCTTCTTTATATGCATCTATGCATACAATGAAGTCTTCATTTGGGTTTGTAATCCTTAGTATTGGAGCACTTGTCAATAATTGTTTCAAGTGTTGGGAACTCTTTTCACAATCCAATGTCCAATGAACCTTCACGTCCTTCTTTTGTATGGAAGTGATTGGGTGTGCAATATTTGAGAATACTTCAATAAATATTTTGTAGTAGCCTACAAGGCCCATGAATGATCTAACCTCTATCACATTATTTGGCACTAACCATTCTCTAATGGATTCTATATTCCCAGGATCCACTGTTATCCCATCCTCTGAAATGATATGTCCCAAATAATTAATTTTCTTCTGATAAAATGAGCACTTGCTCAATTTGGTATACAATTGATGTTGCCTTAATACTTGCAACACCATCCTAAAATGATGTTCATGCTCTTATTCTGGTTTGGAATATACAAGGATGTCATCCAAAAATACAATGACAAACTTGTCTAAATATTATCGGAAAACATGATTCATTAAGAACATGAAAACAATTGGTGCATTTTACAACCCAAATGGCACCATTGTGAACTCATAATGACCATACCTTGTCCTGAAGGAGGTGTTGTTGATATCTTCCTCCTTAATCCTTACATGATGGTATCCTGACCTGATATCTATGTTTGAAAATATATTTGCATCCTTTAATTGATCAAAGAGATCATCAATCCTTCGTAGGTGATACTTGTTCTTTACAGTCACTTTATTCAATTGTTTGAAATCACTGTACAATATTAATGTCCCATCTTTCTTCTTAACAAACAAGACTAGGGAACCCCAAGGTGAGGCACTTGGGCATATATACCCCTTCTTCAGAAAATCTTGAAGCTGCATTTGCAACTCCTTCAGCTCTAGTGTACTCATTATGTAAGGAGTCTTTGACACTAGAGTTGCTCCAAGAATTAAATTTATAGAGAAATAAATATCTCTTTTTGGGTTTAGTCCTGGTACCTCCTTGAACAAATCTTCAAAATCTTCTAGGAATGCATGATCTTCCAAATTTGGCACCTTATCTTTAGGTGTCTCTTCCATATGTGTTGCAAATAATTGACACCCTTTTCTGTAACATTTCTTCAGCTGCAATGCTGAAATTTCTCTGATGGTTACTGCCTTAGGAATTCCCTGGACTTTCCTTAGGTTGCCTTCCTCATCCAAGAAATTAAATGATTTTTTATGAAATTCTAGGATAGAATGATGTTGGTCAAACCAATCCATCCCAATTAGACAATTATAGGAACCTAAAGGCAATATGTTCAAATCTTCCCCGGTGTTCAGTTCATTCATGTCCATAAGAAATGACTTAACCATCTCATTAACTTTCCTTTTGTCTTCGGTATCTAGCTGCACCAACCAAGATTTTCCATGCTTTCTTCTTGGAAAATGAAAACTTTCCACCACCTTAGGATCTATATAACTATGAATATATCCTGAATCAATTAAAATATAAATGGTTTGGCTGTTGATCATACCTTCCACTTCAATCATATGTGAATGATACTCTACTTGAGTTTTGTTCAAGCCTACATTGATCCTTGGTACATTTATGCCCATCTCCTCCATTGTTTCATCTTGTTGTACATTGTGAAAAATCCTCACTTTTTCACCTCTGTGAGGGAAATCTATGAACATGCAATCTCCTTTACAACCGCAACATTGATTAGGTGGTTTCCTTGGCCTTTTACCCCATGTCTCAATCGTTCTGGGTTCTCTAGAAGTTGGTTTTCCCTGAGGATTATTTCTGAATAATGGTGGCTTAGTCCCATTCTTCCTCTGATCCATCTTGAATTTATTTTTGTCTTCCCAATATTTTTGGAAAGTTTGTCTTGCTTTTTGTTGATAATATAGGCATTTATCTCGCCTTTTGGTCTCATCCAATGTACTGGGATCATCATAATGTATTGTGTCATTGTTGAATGATGGAAATCCACTCAAATACCTTTGAATCTTAACTTTCTTGTCCTTGATGAAAGAAACATACTTTGGGAGTTCTTAAAACCTTCTCTCATATTCATCTATGGTCATACTCCCAAGCTTGAGTTCAAAGAAATCTTTCATCTTGTTTTCATAGTATCTCTTAGTCAAGTATTTCCTCTCAAAATACTTCTTGAATTCCCTCCAATTAACACTTTTCTATTTAATGCGTTGCACCTGCACAAGATGATCCCAACACATGGATGCCTTTCCCTTGAGTTGATATATGGAAATTCCAAATTCTGCATGAGAAGAATAATTATGAAATTGAAAATACTTTCTCATGCCGAACAACCATGTCTCTGCACCTTCATCCTTCTTGTTATCACCATCATAGGAGGTTTGATTTTGTTCATTTATCCTCATAGCTCATCCACCCCATACCCCTTATGCTTCGTGACAATGGATGGACTTGACCTGTTGTGTGCTCCCTTTTTGGAATGCCTCGGGGAGTGATAGTGATTTTTGATAACACTTCTAGTTCTTTTCTCATCAAGAGACCCATGACTTCCTGATTTGTTGGAGCCACTCTCGTTATCCAATTTCTTTTCTATTATGTTTAGGCTATGCATTAACTTCATGTTAAAGTCCTCTTATTTCTCCTTGGATATCATAAGCCTTTAATTATCAACTTTATGGCCTTGGACATCCTTCTGCAAATTTTTAATGGTTTCTACCATATTCATGTTTTCATCCCTTCCTTCTCCATGTCCATTGGAGTTTGTTCCTTCAATACCCAAATGGACATACATCCCTATGATCTCATGTTCCTAGATGTAATTCACCTGTGAATCATCCATTCCTATGGAATCTTTGTTGATCCTGATCTGATCTAGTTGTTGTTAACTCTGTAAAATGTGCAGCCAATAAAACTTTGTCAGGCTAACTATTTCAACAATTTCATGAAAATATGAACCATTCTGGTTCAATAATATATCATAATTTGTTCTTATGATTTATTTGAAAACCGAATGCCCAGATCAATTTTCTACGTGAATATCTATATTCTATTGCCCAATACCTTTCTAACGCCTTCTCCCATGCTCAATTCTGAGTCTTGAGTAGAAAGTTATGGTTATTTGAAATTTGCCCATTAATTTTTTTGTTCACTTCAACTGGGCACAACTCTGCACTGTAATTATTTATTTTTGCATCTACTCCATTGGATTTTTCATAGGATATAAATTGGGTTTCTTCATATACATATTTTGGACAATTTTTCTAAGTTTCACCTCTTTCTTTGTTCTAGGCTGCTAGTTATAGCTTGTTGAAGTTTTAGGTCAATTTGTGTTTTTGGTCTAGAATGCTACATGTACCTTCTTTGTCATTTTAAACATTTTTAAAGTTCCTATAAATTTATTTCATCTCTAGGATTGGCATATATGGTTCAATATATTTCTATTGACTTCTCATGTGCTTCAATCTAATTCGGGAGTAGAAATTTATGTCTCTTTGAAGTTAGATGTGACCTAAAATTTACCCTCCACTGTTTGTGTGGTAACTTTTTCGTAAACTATGCGTTTGACGAAAGGTTTACACCATTATAAATATCTCTCCAAGCTCTTTTATTTGAGCCACAAAGACATAGTGTACCTTGGAAAACATCATTCTTTTGGTTTTCGAGTACCTAAAAACGTTGTTAAGGGCCTCAAAAACGCAGTGAAAAAAGATGTCGTTCAAACAGTATAAAATGTAAAAAATTTGTTGGTTTTTCGTTGTTGCTCACCATCAAAACAAATTTGAATGCACAAATTTCAACCTGTACACCCATATTTAGCATGTGCAACAACACCACAAGGGAAATCATGCTTTGCATGCCTTTAATCATTGTGCATCACTTCTTTGTCCTACCAATAACTGGTGCACACTGCTTTTGTGTCGTGCGCCAATATCCAATGCGCAAAATTTTGGTTCTTTCACTATTACCTGTTGTGCGCAATTTTTGTATCACAAATTGATATTTTGCACTCATTTCAGTCTACACACTGAACCATCCCAAATTTTAGTATGCCCACATTGCACACCAATACTCTGCACACAACATTAATTAAATTGTAGCAAGATAGCATAAACCCACATCACGCACACACCAATAAAATTCCCTTGTGCTCTTCAAATACTATGCGCACCATTATTATGTGTGTGCAGACTGTGTGCACCTTATTATGCATATGCACACCACATTCCCATTTCACGCATGCCTCCCTCAATCTGCACTGCACAATGCTAATTTTGCGTGCACACCCGCACACAAACATTTTTCTGCACGGTACCAAAATTTAGTGCGTGCACCCGCACACCAACATTTTTTTGTGCGACACCAAAATTTAGTGCTCGCACCCACACACCAAAATTTTTCCGCGCGGCACCAAAATTTAGTGCGTGCACCTACACACCAACATTTTTCCACACGGTGCCAAAATTTAGCGTGTGCAGCAGCATGCCAGTGTTTTTCATATCACAATCTTTTTACTATGCATCATGTATTTTCAGTGCGCCTACCTGGGCACATTCATTTGTATGTGCATCAATTCGTTGTGAATTCTATTGCATAAATTTGGGTTTTTGCTTAACTTTTCCCCAATTTCTACCATAGACATTCGACAACTATGAAATTTGTTCAATTTCACCCCGATAACACCAGTTCAACCTCTGCAACAACAAATCGTTGTGGTTTGACATTTCTAGAATGATTTTTTCTCAAAATCAATTCACGAATTCAAAATTTTAATTACTAATATCGGTCTATCTGTCATGGCTTCACTTGTAACTTCAAATTTGACCAATTCCAGGTCAGAATTTGCTAGAAAGGATATTAAATAAGGAATATTTCACCACTTGGCCAAATTTCTCAATTTTCCCATGAATGTAACAACGGAAATTGGGGATTTTCCCCAATTCTACGTCGTTTCTTCTAAATTTTTCCATGAAATCTATGTAACTTGAAATTTGGCCACTTCGAAATCAATCCTCTATGAAATTTTGCTTCAACTCAACTTGCTCGGCCTATCCAGGATCAATGTTGAAAACTGAAGCTCTGATACCATATTGTAACATCCCTGGCCACCTAGGTCAGGCCATGCTACTCTAGAAAACACTTTTATTCTCTTTTAAACATACTGTAGCATACCCATCATCCAACTGAGATATGCCACGTAAACTTTTTGAATTGCATGCAATTAAAACATATACACACACAACTCTTGCGAAACTTTATATATAAAACATCAACATGAAAATACATTCTGTAAATGCACGGATTCATACTGAAATAGAAGTAAACATATACATGTAGAATGTACAGAAAATATCCATAAATATAAACACAGTTATAAACCATACATAGGATAAACCCATAAAAATAAACACGTAAATAATAATGCAGCATGTAAATTTATCACACAATTGACACTTATCTTCGTAAGAATATCACCAACTGCGTGGAGACCTTCCAGGAACCTCCCAGCCTTAGACCACACTGCTCATCACTCTTAGCAGTGGGTCACCCCCGAGATGGCACTAAAATCTACCTAGTTAAAGGGATTCCTAACCAGGATAATGGATCATACACAACAAGAAAGACTCTATCACATGTGCCAACTCAAACTAGTATCCTACAGTCCCTCATTCCCCATATGCCTTTCCCACCCCATGAAGTGTACCCCTTCTATGATAAACAGTCCTTTGGCTTCCCCACTTCCTTTATGGGCTTTAGCAGCAAGCCATACAAGAAGTCTCAGAGCCCCATAATTGTACTTTAGCACCTTCAGGAAATCAATTCCCAACAATTCTCTCACCCAAAGAGAAATTTCTCAAGGGGATGACAATCTGCCTCTTTAATATCCCATGGGCCTGAAAACCCACTTCTTTAGCATAGCTCCCAATCTAACCAACTACACAAGTAGGTATGGGTACAGATACAGGTTCAGATATAGTGATAGGAAGGTATGGAGGATATCTCAATGAGTGAGTGAAAGCTCATGGAATGGATGCATGGATGATCGAATGAAGGAATGAATGATGGAAAATGAACAAAGTCCAAACAATGTGTATGCATGCCCCCAACTTGACACTTGTCATGTTGGGAGTTACTTTGGCCCACCTGTCCCCATCCTTAGAACTTAGGATAAAATAATTATCTTTACTTTATACTTAATAAATATTAATATAATATTCCTTCTTGGCTTAAGCTCCCTAGATTAGCCCCTTTTCCTTAACTTTTAGGCCCCCCTTTCCCTAGATAGTGGATTTTAGTCCCCCATACACTTTTATCGTCTTCAATCTGTGAACAACGATGTATTTTATATTAATGATGAGACATATACAAAAGAAGGTGCACTAGCATTTATCATCTAGGCTCTCTAGCCTAATTCAAAACATAAACATCCTATGTTATAATAATTGGATCACTAGCCTATAAAACACATCATATACACAATGGCTCCCTAGCCTCAAAATCGCACGCACTTAAGTAGCAACATGCGGTATCCTGGAATGTGCACGCTTCATCATTTTACTACGTAGTACATGCACGCACTATGCCATCAAAGGTTCATACAAAAATTATATAAAATCTCTCACCAGCTTACGTACATTTGTATCTACATTTACAATTGGGTTCGGCCTAGGGATATTACAACAATACAGGAAATGGCTCAAATAATGCTAATGGATTCCAAATTGATAGATATTATTTGGACACATGCAGTGCCTATAACAACCCACATTCAAAACATAAAAATTCTCATAAACAACAATAACAAAACTCCCTATTAGCTATGGAAAGGAATACCATCAAATGTGAAGCACTTCAGAGTATTTGGAAGAAAATGATACATCAAAAGAGAAGATGGAAGAATGGGAAAATTTGACTCTCAATTGGACAAAGGAGTACGTGTTGGTTACTCAAGTAGAAGGAAAGAATACAAATGCTACAATCTGAGGTTGAACAAAGTTGTGGAAAACATCAATGTAACAATTGATGAAACATATGGATGAGAATTAAAGGAAGAAGAAAATGAATCAGTGGAACACATTTATGAAGAAGAAGCAAAAGATGGAGAAGATTAGACAAAAGTAGAAGAAAAGGTTCAGCAAGTGTTACGGACCTTGCCCTTTCATGTAGGTAGAATAATATATGTTGATGTAATAAAGGTGAATATTAATAAGGCCTAGCAATAAGAAAGAATAAGTCAAATGTAAGAATACCTAATAGAATCTTTTGCTTCTAGAAGGATCTTCCTCTAGATGGTTCTTCTGATAGTCATACTTAGTAAAAATAGGAGTCAAGGGTAGGAGAACTATTGTCTTGGATATTATTGTAATAGATCTCTGCTCTGTTGGAGGTTTCCCCCTCGAAGGGGCAAGTCAACATTGCTCTCTGTAATCTAAGTGCTCTTTCTGGTGTTATTCTGGTATCATTTTGGTATTATTGTGGTGTTGTTCTAGATATATTGCTGCTCATATGCCATTTCTAGAATTTTTTTTTGTTCTGCATACTTTTATATCTGGAATATTACAAGTGGTATGAGAGAACTTTCCTCGGTAGAAAATTGTGGGTTAATTTGTTTTTAGGGTAGATATGTATTACGATGTATTTAAGCTACAAAGATATGTTGTTATGTGCATAAAACCACAGTCAGTGATTCATACACATGGTAAATAAAAGTGGTAGTTAAGCGCACATCTCTTGGACACCTTTGTAACCCATGATGGTACCCCTTTGAGTGGTGTCGCATTAGACAACACATGTATATGTATTGGCCTAGTTTTATTGAAGCCCTCTTTAGATAAACTGATCGGCCTCCTGACTGTTATAGTGCCATTGAGAAAAACACTCAGGAAGATACTCTCTAGTACCTGGGTAGTCAGCTAGTACGGCTAAGGGCACAGTCTAGCCTCCTTAGTTGATTCCCTGAGATATTGGACTTAGTACTATTGTTGGACCCTGCATGTATATCAAAGAGGTATAGCACAGGGAAAACCCTTGACTATAGAACCCTTGAATACATAACCCTTGGGGATGGAAACAAAAAGACAAAACAAACAAGATCTATTTCCACGCAATTGTGTTTGAGTGGCCAAATCACTACACATTTCTTCCCGATTAAGCATTTGGGCATTTCATCATTACAGTACTCTTCATACCGGAGTATAACTCCGAAGGTGAAAAAAAAAGTATGGATTGTTTTGCACCATTATTTGAGACCTATTCCATTGGATTTATCTCTTCGCCCTTATGACATTCATACCTATCATTTTCCAGAAACCTTTTTTACCCCACCCACCCCTTTTCAGTTCCCTCGTCATCATGTCCCATACCCATATCCAAGACTTGGAAGCTTGCATCAATACCTTGCAATCTAATTTCATAGAGACCCAACAAGAAGTGAGACAACTCAGTGCCAATATTGGCACCATCAATAAAAAAATGCATTCCTCTATCACTGCCTCAATCAAGGAACTCAAAGAAGATCTCAAACAAGACATTACTACCAAGCTGCATATCCCTATAGATCCCCCTTTATCTGACCCACCTTTTCATACCGAAGTTAAAACTTCCTCTCATTTCTATTAGTTTCAGCCCCATCACTTTCATCTTGACCTATGCCTTCCACGTGTGGATGTGACCAAATTTGATGGCTCGGATCCTACTCATTGGGTAACTCAAATGGAACATTTTTTCTCTTTGTATGGCATTACAAATGAATTGGCCAAAATATGGTTTGGTGTTCTCCATGTAGATCAAGAATGTTGGCAATGGTGGCACTAGAGAAAAACTACCCGTCAAGGGTATGTTTCTTGGACACACTTTGTGGCATAGATTTATGAGTGCTTTGACATTGACACCAACCATTTAGGTATTTTGACAAAGTTGAAACAATATGGCACAGTGGAAGACTTCATAACTACTTTTGAGTGACTGGCATTTCGTACAAATGGCATTTCTGATGCTTTTTTCTGAGAATGTTTTATCAGTGGCCTCAAGGATGAGATTTGTGCCCATGTCCTCATGGATTGACCTTAGAGTTGGGTGGAGGATACTACACGAGCTAAGGAAGAACAACATGTTGTCTCTTCTAAAAAATGGAAACCCTCCTTTATTCCTCACACTAAACCTGTAAATCCCACTCCTCCTTTTACTCCACTAAAGATCCAAAAATTGACTAGGGCCCAAATGGTTGAATGCCATCTCAAAGTCCTTTGTTATAATTTTGATGACAAGTATTTTCTAGGACACAAGTGTAAGGAACAAAATATTTTTATGGCCATCTCACAGGGTATTTTGAAAGAGGATTTTGAAGCTCCCCTTGTTTCTAAGTTACCTGAACCCACTGACATAACCCCTCCCTCAAACCCTCCCGAAGTAGAACCGGTCATTTCCCTAAATGTTCCCACTAGCTTCTCTGCTCCCCAAACCCTCAAACTAATTGCCTACATCAAGCATAGGAAGGTCATCATTCTTGTGTATAGTGGAAGAACCCATAATTTTATTCATCGCCACATTGCCCAAGAAACTAATTTCTATATCTGTGCAGTCAATAATTTCCAAATCATGATTGCCAATGGTGTGTCCATGAAATGTGGAGGGCGTTGTGAAAATGTGTGTCTCCAAATTGGAGACTACCACCTAAAATATCATATGTTTTTTATCGACATGGGCAATTGTGACACTGTGTTGAGTGCATATTGGATAAGGACTTTGGGTCCCATTCTAATGGATGTTAAGGAATTAACCATGCAATTCGACCAGGAGGGCCAACAATATAAGTTCCAAGGCATCATCGTCAGTTCCCTTGAGATCATTAGTTACCATCGCATGGAAAAGATACTAAAAACATTTCATTTGAGCATTATTTCCCAACTCCATGCCATACAAGAAACTAAGACACCCTCAATACTGCAGGACCTCCAATGCATCCTCTCTAAACATCAAAAGTACTAAGTGTTCAAGGAATATAATTATTTTTTGTTACTGCGTCGATCTGTCTTTGATTATGTTCTATAGAGTAAATATGGTTAATAAGATAATGCATATCACTTCCTAAGAATTAACAAAACATTCTACGAAGTACTCGTATCATAGGTTCATCTCCAAAACTAGTTACATACACATGCATCCTATAACCCCCCCTGCTTCTACCTCGGGTTAGACTTTGTCTGCTTCGCAGGTGTTTCCGAAAGGGTTAGTAGTTAGGGTTTTGTTATTGCGTTGTTAAGTGTTGAACCTTGGGTCTTCCCTTGTGCCAATAGTGTATCATTGAAGTGTATAAATCGATAGAAACTATTATTTGTATTGCATAAATGGTACAAAACCGTTCATACTGGCATTTGTTTGGACCATTTGAAATTTGAATAAAATAACTCTTGTCTATTTATGTGTTTAGTTCTAACCTTGATTTTATCTTATGTGTCTTCAATCTAATTATGGGTCCCCTTGTTTTTAGAGGGAAACACATAAGACTGTGCAAGACCATTTGTTCAACACATTGGAGATACCTCAAATCAAAGTCATATTAACCAGAAAGGTATAGGTACCAAAATAATAAAACCCTTTTAAATTTCGTCTTGTATAGTAATGTTTCTCAATTATTTCGTTTATGCTTCTCCACACAAAGGGATTTATTTCTCAATTTTGTTTTTCCAACTTTTTAGTCATAAAAGGGTTTTATTGAATAGGATTTCCATACTAAGATTTTTCTTTTTATCCTTATCTTGTAGGTTGGGAAAACATATTTGTTGTGAAGGATCAATCTTTAAACCAAGAAAGGTATTTGAGTTCCAAACTTAGATATTTTACAATAAATAAATCTCGTTAACAAAATAGGGATTCTATTCATTCCTCTCTAGTCGTATCCAAACACGATCTGTCTGGCCTTTTCAATTTTATTTATATAGAATAGAGTTTCAAATTTGTTAACCATATGTCCTTTTACTCAAGATGAAATCAAGTCCTTTTTCTCTACAATGTCCATTACCTATATGTGATATATCGTATTTGTATGCATAGGATTTCTGGAATTGCATTTCCTTTTTAATTAATACATGAATTTCGCACATTATTCTTGTGAGAGATATATTTGATAATTTATAATTAACCTATACTACATGTAAAAAGAATCTATTTTTTTATGTAATGAATTCTCTCATGCTTTCTAGTAAATCCGTATTGATCAATAAACAATAGAGAATACATAGCTGGTAATATTTGTGTGTAAACCATAGGTAATTTCATTCCTATGCTAATTTGTAGTTTACTATCAAGAAAATAATTTTTCACATATGTATTTTATTTCCTTTTTCTTTTATTTATTTCTGTAGCCTAAAAGGACAATTAAAAACACTTATACTCATCATTCTCTAAGTTATGTAGCCCTCTTTATATAAATATTCAATAACTATAAATATCGAGGAACTGTGCTACTATACACAGTTCATATGACTATATAGGATGTATTCTGATTTTCTTGGTCATGATTAAAAGACATAATTTTATACTCGGCATAATGAAGGAAATTCATCTAACTCGGAAAAAATACTTGTGTCTATATAAAATTTATTATGTACATTCATACAATTATGTATCTGCATGAATACAACTCTGTAGATATCTATAATTCTTTAGCTACATATAAAACACTAAATATGTTTATATCCAACATAAAACAACAATATGTCTCAAATATGTAGCTTCATAATTTAATAAAATAAATCCAATATTGTACAATAAGACATTGTTATGTAGACTATTTCTTGCATGTATCATCCATTCGGAGATTTTATAGCATGAAAGGTAAACAATTAAAGATATATATCTGAACAGTTAAAGGAAAGAAAATGGAACAAGCATGTTCCACCCAACCGTAGATATATAACAACCATGATTATTTGTCCTAGTCACCCCCTAGCCTGAACATGACTCAATAAGGGAAAATTGGGCATCACTCTTTAGCCACTGTCTCTCTGAATAATTCAAAAAATCATTTTCCTAATACCATATGTTCTCATAACAACAAATAATTATTTTCCCAACATACTAATCATCGTCCTGCCTCCCACATATGTTGTATATATATAATTTTCCCTTTTCCTATGATTTTTCATTTCTTTTCCTCCATGGGAAATTCACAGCTTTACAAATCCTTGATTTTTAGGGGCTACTAGTGACATAACTCAACTTCTGACACTTGTACAAATTAGATCTGAATTAATTCAAACATGTTCCCCACTCATGGAGTCATAGTCAACTACTTTTAACCTTCATGTTCCATTTGTTCTCCAACATTAAATTTATTAAAATGTTTGTCTCATACATGTCCCCATCAAAAGTGGAAAGTTGGCAAGACAAAATTTTGTCCAAAAGTCATAAAAACAATAATTACATACTTCCATAACCTAAAATTCAAATTTCCTTAAATGGAAATTTAGTTTTAGAACAAACACTTTGAAATGATTTATTTTTGAATAATTCGAGGATATCACATATGAAAATTTCTAGAAATTTTTTCGCCTTGTGAGTTAGGTTCACTGGAATAAAAGAGGAATTTTAGTTACCTTATCCACTACCGCCATCATGCAATCATGTTTCTTTATTGTTCTAGGTAGTTTGGTAATAAATTAAATTGTCACAACATCCCATTTCCACTTTGGAATCAGAAAGGGTTGTTGCAATATAGCTGGATGTATGTTCTTAGCCTTTACCTTATGACATTATAGACATATGTCTATACAATTATCCATGTCTTTCTTCATACCTAGACACAAATATTATCTCTTTATAGATGTAATTGTTTTATGGTAACGTGGGTGCCAAGAATAAGGAACATTATGCATTTATTTCAGTACCATATTTTTCATCTACTAAAATTTAGGCACATATACTCTACCCCTACACATGAGGATTCCATCCTCTCTCAACTTATAATATTTAAGTTTCTGATTAAAATTACCTTGATGTAATATTGTTTTTGTTTGCATATAATGTTGATCTAATTTTGAGCTTCCGATATTTTCTCTTTCAAATACAATTTGTACATGCGAATGGTTTTCGCATGCATATCATGCACTATCATGATAAGTGTGTCATCCACCTTGTTCTCTTTATCCTTGATATGATTTATATCAAAAACATGCTCATTAATGAATTCCAACCATCTAATTTTTCTAACATTCAAAGTTTCTTTTGCAAACAAATATTTCAAACCACTATATTAAGGTATGTCATCAACTAAAATATTTCCTCATAGGGTAATGTCTCAGCATATTTAAATCATAAACTATCCTTGTAAATTCTAGATGGTGTGTGGCATAATGCCTCTCGTGTTCATTCAACTTCGTTGACTCATAAGATATCACATGTTCAATTTTGGTAAGGATGCCTTCAAGATCTTCCTTGTAGGTATCAATGCACACAATTAAGTCTTCATTTGGACCAATAATATTCAATATTGTCGCACTTGTCAATAAATTCTTCAAGTGTTGAAAAAATTCTTCAGATTCATAGGTCCACTAAAAATTCAAACCCTCCTTTTGAAAATAAGTGAGTGGATGTGTAATCCTTGAAAATCCTTCAAAAAATATTCTATAATCATAATCCCATGAATGATAACACCTTTGATACATTATTTGGTGTTGTCCATTATTCAATCACATTTATCTTCTCAGGGTCCACTATTATCCCTTCCACTGAAATAATATTTCTCAAATAATGAATCTTCTTCTAATAGAATGAGCACTTGCTCAACTTTGCATATAGTTGATGTTCCATCAATACTTGTAGCACCATTATCAAGTGTTTATCATGATCTTGTTCAGAGTTAGAGTAGATAAGTATGTCATACAATAATAAAATAACAAACTTATCCAAGTAATTAGTGAAAATTTCATTCATCAAAGGCCCGAAGAAAACTATTTCATTTGCCAACCCAAATGACACCATTGTAAACTCATCATTGCAATACCTTGTTCTAAATTCTATCTTCTTTATATCTTCTTCTTTAATCCTCACCTGATGATATCCTGATGTGAGATTAATCTTGTGAATCTAGATTTTTAAGTATTGTTTTCATTCTTTAGCTCTGTATTTGTCTATATCTTTTCCACAACCATTAGATCTAGAAATTTTCACACATTTTATATATATTTCCACCAATAGTGGAAGTCCCTCTTGTTTCCCTCTAATGATCCCAAATATTCCTTTGGTCATTAAATTTGGTCCAAGCTATAGTAACTAAATAGTGATGCATTATTATATGCATCCTTTTCAAGGAACTTACATCAAGGTATTTATGGCATGAGATACTCTTCTTGGGAGTCCTTGTGACAAGAAAAATACTACTTCATTGGCTAAAACATATATATATATATATATATATAAACTATGAGTCACTAGGATTGTAATGAAAACTAACCAATCAAAATGTAACATCCCGCTCTGGCGCACTTACCTAACTTATTCTTTGAGGACACTTGCTCGCAAGTGATCTGGATTTATATGATAAAACTTTTCTTTCATTATGATGCATTGAGTTATATGACAGGATGTTTTTACTACCTTGG
>ML793451.1:612178-642372 GCA_009831015.1 Picea engelmannii | reverse complement strand
CATGTTCCTCAGAACAGTCGCCAGCCCTGAGACCTTAAATGGTTAAAGACGATGGGAAACCGGGCTTGAGCGTTGACTCTGTGTCTTGGAGGTCCTAACCTTGCAGGGTAGGACGGGCGGGAGGTCAGTCGTATCTTAGCAGTTAGTTTCACTGGTCGTGAGATCTTCATTTATGCATGTGGTTATGTATCATGCGTCTTGGTCGTGTTTTGATGTTTGTCCTGGTTGTTTACTCGTATATGCGCACACACACACTTCAAAAAAAAAAATATGCACCTGGCACTAGAGTAGTTGTCGTAACGAGGCAGTTCGTTACACAAAATTTGTATGCCTCCTTGAACTCTCAAACCATCCTTTGATCCAGTAATTGCAACCAATCCAGAATATGCTCTACAATATCAACTTGCAATTGAACTAGATTGCAAGAATTCCAATAAAGGCCTTTCATGATAGAGCTACCTCAAGAATATATCCTAGCCTCTAGTTTCAATCATATATTCATAATCCCCTAATCTATTGATCCGGATTTAGGAGCGGAATAAACTGATTAACAGGTTGAATACCATAAACACAGAGATGGAAAAATAACACAAGTATCGAGTGAACAATATCTTCTATTAAATAATGAAATCGACTGAAACTATAAAATGAAAGAATTGAAACTTGCTCGAATGGTGGTAGCTATCTGTGAGAAGAGTTGTGGTTTCTACGCACATCCGATTGAGAAGAATGAATTACACTGAGGCTTCATAGTCCCTTTTCATATTACTCATGAATTCCAAAACCCTAGACATCCAAAAACCTAACCCTAGTAGGTGAAACACCAAACAATATCTTCTATTAAATAATGAAATAGGATGAAACTGTAAAACGAAAGAATTGAAACTTGCTCGAATGGTGGTAGCTATCTATGAGAAGAGATGTGGTTTCTACACACATATTTCTGAGAAGGATGAATTAAAATGAGGCTTCATAGTACCTTTTCATATTACTCATGAATGCCAAAACCCTAGACATCCAAAAACCTAACTCTAGTAGGTGAAACACCAAAAGTCATGTGGGCCCTATGGGTAAGTTGGTGTAATTTGGTACCTCAACTTTCTAGGGTCCTAACCTTTCAATACGACCTATGTTTTAGGCACATGATAGCCCGTTGGAAAGGTATTTTAGAGAACTACACATTCTGCCATCAAACTCTGACTCTGTCTACAGTCGAACTATGGAGAGTAAAAAAAAAATGTTTAGGGCCCCAAAACATCCATGGAAGTACAACAATATGTGTTGAGATGAAAACATAAAAAATAATCGAGTTGAATTAGGAGAGAGGCCACCTATATCCACTTGGAGAATGTGTGAGGCTACAGACATACCCAAAAGTGTAGAACTCACAATTATAAAGTAGTATGGAAAGACGTTTTGAATAAAAAACGGACAAGAGGAGATAGTTGGAATAGGTGGGTGGCCACAAATATCCTCCTATACCAATCCTCCCCCCTTAGTAATAAATAGTCACCATTATGTTGATTTCCCCCATTCGATGAGGAAACGTCTGTTGGATTTCTCCCTGGGTGAGCCACATGACTTGCTATAGGATTTGCCCTTCCTTAACAACCCAATAAAGATGGAACTGCTGCTGGTGAGTGCCCTTGAACTGTGTGTCCACTATCTGATCGGTGGATGATTGTTCCATGCATTTAGGGTTGAGATTTTTTGGTGTCATTTGTTCTGCAATCTCAGAGGTGTCCAATAATAGTGGAAAATATGGCCGAAGGAGGTCCACATTGAATACCAGATGTAGACCAAGGAAGGGTAGAGTGTTTATGTCAAAATCATCTCTACGTACAGCCTTGGGGATAGTTTAATGCACATAAAAAAGTGGGAAAAGATTCCTATGGGGCCTAGTGAGACGCTCCTTCTGCAAATGTAACCAAACATTGTCACCAACCTAAAATTGGTATGTTGATCATGGTGTTTCTTGTACTTAGCATTAGATTTCTACAAAATCTTTTGGACCTGTTGGAGGATGTGTTGAATCTGCTCAATGAATCTGGTGGCTTTGTTGATTGGAGATTGATCAGAGGATGAATATTTTTGTGCAGTGGCAAGAGGAAGTGCAACATCAATGGGTCCCAAGGGTTGGAATCCTATACCCACCTAAAATGGGCTATGGCCAGTGGAACTATGGAGAGCCATGTTGTAACTGTGTTGGAAATATAGGAGATTCTTTTCATCCCATCAGTTTGGGGGTGGAAAGTAGTGGATTTTCTGAGCTTGGTGTCCAATAGATACCAAAGAAATGAAAAAAAGGTGTTGGGGAACCTGTTTTCTCGGTCGGAGATGATGGTTTGTGGTATCCCAAAGTGGACCCAAACTAGTTTGAAGAAGATCTTAGCAGTATCTACCACTGTGACATTCTTCTTACAAGTTGTGAGGATGGCCATCTTCGAAAACTGATCAAATACCACATGCACATAGTCATTTCTATGCTTGGTGGATGACAAACACGACATATAATCCATGGAGATGGATTCCCATGTCTTCTCTGGAATAGGAAGAGGGGTGTGTAAGCCTTGCTTCTTGTTGGTTGGTGTAATACCCCAGGTCGAGCCCCTATGGAATGTATTCATGTTTGTAGGTTGGTGAGCCAAGTGTTGACAATATTGTAGTCTTATGTGTTATAGGCTGAAGAACTTGGATGTTAAGGCCAATAAGCCTGATTTTTGTAGATGTAATTATGCATATCATTAATAAAAATTATACATCGTTGTGTGTAGATTGACCACGAAGAAAGAGTGATGAGGAAAAAATCTCCACTTGGTAGGGAATGGGATGGGATTGAGAGGCTAGGAAAGAGGGGCTAATCTATAGGGATTAACCTAAGGGAATATTATAATATATTCCTAAGAATTAAAATATTAAAGTGGGGAAAAATAAACCCAGTTATCCTAAGTTCTTGGGAGAAGGGAAACAAATGCTAAATGTAGTGCATAAATCTCTAGAAAGAGAGGTGTCGACCTGTGCACATGAAGTTAAATATGGAGAGTCATATCATTGGGGGATCACTTCCCATTCTTTCATCCTTCACCTAACTCACTTGGTCTTGATCGTCGACCTCTGCATATTCCTACACCTCTGAAACCAATAATTGGGGAAGTCGACCTGAGTCTTCCTGTGAAGCACAACATATTTGTACTTTCCAAAACCATGTTGTGCCTTACCAAATTTCCGTGAGCTATATTGAAACTTTGTTGTTGTCCTCAACTTGCTAGAACTGAGCTGAAGTGGTTGAAGAAGTGGGTTGTCAGGCCTATTCTTGAAGAGGCAGGTTTTCAGTCATGTGAGAAACTCTCTCTAGGTCAGAGAGTTTTTTGGAAAGTGATTTTCTCCTAGAGAAAGTCCAACACCAACTACGGAGTTCTGAGAATTCCTGATTTGTCCTATTGCTGAGACCCTAAAAGGGAAAGTAGAGTAGTCGTTGGATTGTGGAACAATGAAGGTGCATATTCTTGGGGTGGAACAGGGATGTGGGGAATGATATTTCATGAGTAGTGGGCATAAGAAGGATCCTAGAGAGAATACTTCTAGTTGAACTATGCAGTCTGAAGTAAACTCAGCCTAGTCTAGGATTCCCTTGCCTTGGGTGGAGCTTAGTCCCAACTCAGGGTTTTGATGCCGACCCCCCTTCTCTCTTAAGGGATGCATGACCTCCCAGTCTACGATCGATCAAGAAACTGAGTCATATCAACTCTTTGTGTCTCTGCTAGACTGCAAACCCACTTACACAGGTCCTTTCTCCAAATACACAGGTTTTGGGAGACCTACGATTCTCTCCTGAGCGTTGTTTGAACCTGAACACCAAATGGGTGCTAGGTCTTCTCTGGCCAATCCATTTCCTTTACGTGACCACGACTGTGACCACTCGCCTAATCGAAAGGTGCATCACAATTTTTCGTTTTGAGTCTTTGCACATGAGTCACCTCGACTCTCTCGACCTCTGAAATCCCGACAGGAGCCTAGCACATGCTATCCCCTCTATTCTCCCCCACTGATGTGCCCCTTCATTATGACTGTGGGTCAATATTCCAAGTGTGTCATGATTTTGTGTATCAAAACTTTGCATTTTTCGAAGTTGGAAGACCGCGCACCTCCATTCTCCCGATATCCAAACTCCTGATATCCCCCCTTGGGAAACCAATGGTCCAGATCTCTCCTAGATCCGACGGCTCAGATCAAATCATGATTTTCCAATTCATGAGTTCTTGGATTATTCCTTTGACTCGTCTGAGTCAAGAGTCAGTGAAAAATTGATCTCTCACCACCTGTCCCCTCTGATGGACGTTTTCAATGATTTCAGAATTCTGTGACCTTATTCCTCTTGTGTACTTTCAAATTTATCATTCATGCACTTTGCCTTGATTGGACGGCTATGATTCTTCCTTTCTTGTGCTTATGCTTTTCTTTAGACCTAGAAGATATTTGAAGGATTCAAAGGATTTAACCTTTGTCCTTCTTGCGAGTCCATTTATTGGATCTCGTTAACACTTATGAAGAGTGTTGTCCCTCCTAAGATTGGTATTTTGAAGACTTTGTTTTCCTACACACTCCTTGCATTCACAGATTTTGATAACTCAGATCTGAAGGGTTTCTCTAAGAGAAAATCCTCACACCCTCCTGGCATTCTCCTTTCATGGTTCTTCGGCTTCTATAAAATCCCTTCGACAATTAGTTGAATCTAGGATCTTTGCACTCCTTGCACCAAATCTTTAAGCAAGGTTCAAATTATTCTGGATGAATGTGAATGCCTTGCACCAGTCTCTTTGCACTCCTTGCAAGGGGAAAATTTCATTCTATCTCTTCTGACCTCATAATCAAGACATATCACATTAACGCACTCCTTGCATTCTGTGTGCACACCTGCACTACTTTGACAGAAGAGAAACAATCGAAACTTATCCTAACATTCACAGTTCCATCTACTCATAAAAAAATTTGTTCATTCATGTAAGAATTCATGTAAGAAAAATAACAGGGAATTGCAAACAATGTCCACCACATGCATTGGATCAATTTTCCTCTGTTATATTCCAAAATGAAAATGGTTACAACTATAAATGAACAGACAAAACTAATGAAGTCTTCTCCTAACTAATATCTTATTTTCTTCTCCTAACATCTCTATTCCCATCTAGACTCATTTGGGCATACAAAACCTATATTTAACTCACAGGGTTCTTAGGGTTTCCCCTGACTACTTGTCTACATAAAAATTATCTTGACATCTTATCCTAGTGCAGTCGCATTCCAGGTTCGAAGTGGAAAATCCCACTTTGCTCATGATCGCTCAAGCGTGCCTCCAAAGGATTTTTCCAGCATAGAGTTAAGATGATCTTATAAATATCTGTAGTATCAGCCAACATTGAGGTTTTGTATAGATTCCCAGATGCTGATAGGTCTTGCTATGCGTTCTTGACAGTGATGCTCCTGCGTCATACTCCCATTGACAAGAATTCATGGACTCCTATCCATGAGCTCTTGCACCGAATTTCCATGCTTTTCAATAGCATATTTGTTTTCCCAAATGGAATCTTCTATTGGGTATCCCTTTTATTTGACCAGATATTCAAAATAGGTCTTCCTCCTGGTCTTTTTGCCAATCCTCTGATTAACAATTTTCTCCATCTGTGGTTTTTCTACTACTAGAATTTGTTTTTCCCATTAAATATTATCTTGATATTTTGATCCCTCTATGTCATCCTTCCTATAAGGATATAGGTATGCAAAATTGAATATGGACGACATGCCCACACCATCTGGCAGCTCAATCTCATAGGAGTTTGCATCAAATTTTCTCAAGATCTTACATGGTCCTATTTTCTTCATTTTTAACTTGTTATATGTTCCCTTAGGGAACCTTTCTTTTCTGAGATGTGTCAGAACCTCATCTCCCACTTCAAATTAAAGTTCTATGTCATGTTGATCTGCTCTGCATTTGTATTCTTGGATAGAACTCTGCAACTATCCTCTGATCTGGCTATGGAGCCTCTACATTTCTGCAGCAAAATCTTCTACTCTAGTGCTCTTGATCTCACTATGTTCCAAGTCTCTCAACCCAAATAATCCCTTGGGTTTCATTCCATACAATATCTGGAATGGGCTCCTTCTAGTGCTCCTGTTTGGTGAATCATTCCATGCAAATTCTGCTTGTGGAAGAATCTGATCCCACTGATCATGGTATTCAGTAACCAGACTCCTCAATAAGTTTCCCAAACTTCTTTTTACCACCTCAGTCTGTCCATCTGTATGAGAATGATAAGCTGAGCTAAAGGAAAAAAATTTCCCCAAATTCTTCCAAAATGTTCTCCAAAAGTGACCGAAAATTGTTTTTGTCTCTGTCTGAGACAATGCTTCTGGGCAGGCTGTGAAGTTTCACAACTTCCTTAAAGAACATATTTTCAACATGTGTTGCATCATTGGTTTTCTGGCATGGGATAAAATGTGCCATCTTTGAAAATATATACACCACCAACAATATGGAATCAAATACTCTTTGTTTTCTTGGCATTCCCATAATAAAATCCATGCTTATTACATCCCAAGGCCTCTCTAGTATTGGCAATGGTTGATGCAATCCAGTGTTTTGTCTCTTCCCTTTTGCAGGTTGGTAGATTCTACATCTGTTCACAAACTTTATCACTTATGTTCTCATACTTGGCCTATAGTATGAAATGCTCAAATGTGCAAACTTTTTATCATGGCCGGAATTTCCATCCATGTAAATATGTTGAACCTACACAAAATAGATGTAGCTAGAAAATACCACACACATTTGTAGAGAGAAATTGAGAAACAAGAAGCAAGAGAGAAAGAATGGAATAATTCTCATTAATCGTATTCCACACTCAAAGAGTGAATAATTTACAATAGATATAGTATACATGAGTAACTAATGAGCCATAGTGGTGGTCTAGAGTGTTCTGGACACACACTAGTAGTTACGGTTGTAAACTGCCACCTAGTCTAGTCAACTGATTGAACAATGAGTAGTGAGGATTTAACTCAGGGAATCAAGACTAATGTGCTAGTTTTGTGATGATACCAAGGCAAGGTCAAATTAGCATGGTGATGATCCCAATGTTGCACGGTGACAAAACCAATGCAACATATAAACTCAACTCAACTCAACTAGTCAAACGGAAGTGTCAACTGGAAGGGAATATTCTCCAGGCAGAATATTCTCCCCTAAAATATAGGAGATTGGATAATGACTAATAAACAAGGAATAAACTTAGGAAAAATAAATATTAGGAATGTGTGAAGTAACTCCAACACCCCCCTATTGGGCCCGATATATGATCAATTCTATGACAATTATTATACACTTTTGTCAAATTTATATATGTGTTTTTCATCTTTTGAAGGAGCTTTTTGAAGAATTTCATGATAAAATGGTATGATTGACACTCGGTATGTATAATCCATGTTTAATGATTGTATTGGATATAATTCATCATGTTTTATGATTTCCAAGAGCTAATTCACATTTTTTTATGTTACAGAGAGAAAATGCACTACGTTTCTCCTTCCAACACTCGTTCCAGTACTTCATCCGGCACTATTACAGGCAGAGAACTTAAAAAATATTTTTTGGGAGTATGAAGTGGAATCTAAAAAATATGGCACATGGGTTTTGTGCGCAGTATGCCCAATTATTTCCCACTTGGGCTATTTCATGAAATTGTGAATAGATTAGGATAATTTCGTGGTTCTCAATTTGGCATCCGACACTTGTTCCAACACTCAATCCGACACTCCATCCAACACCTCTTCCTGCACAAAAACGTAGGGTGAGTTGGAGGTTATGGCATTTCTAGCCAGTGATGGCAAAATAGGAAAAGTTGTTTTTTCTCGTGCTTATCCCCTCCAGCTACTAAACTCTTGACAACTCGATTTTGGGTTGTTATGGTGGGTGATTATTGGGTAGATCTGCTTCGGCAGTTAGGGCACCATAAATGAAATTTTCCAATTTTAGAAGTGGCTCGAACCTCCTGTGGTCGACCACTTAGCCTATAAAAATTATAAATACCACCGAGGTGGTCAAACATAAGCTAAGAATCATATACATCAGTGTGATAGCTAGAAATACGTTTTTACTCTGTTTTGATATTTTACATTGCCAGAATTATGCAAGAACTATGTTTCTGTGTTTTAATGGTGGATTCCTTTTGCTGAGCTCATGGTGTTCTTTTAGGGAGTGACCACGACTTGCAGGGGGGGCCACCAGCAGTTTGGTAACTCTTCTTTAGTTTATTTATGCATTTATGTACTATAGTTGTCTCTCTTTATTTCCTGTACATGCATTTTTCTTTTGTTATTTAACTTCTTGTTGTAGTTTAAGTTAATTTAACTCTCTTTTGCAGGTTAGTATGAAGGCTTGTGCTAACATGAATTGATCTTGTAGTTAGGAACATATATGTAGATCCTGAGACTAACCCCATGCGTAGTTAGATATTAGATTATGTTTTCATTTATAATTGTAGAATCAAGCTTAAAACAGACTTTTAGTTAGAATAGAGCAAAGCTTTTAATTGGGTTTTATTTGACAAGGGTTTGATGGATGGATATAATTGATTTCAGTTTTTAATCATAGCTTGTTTATTTCATTTTTATGTAGAATTGGCTTAGCTAGTTGTTGGTTAATGTAATTGTTAGTTTACTTTTAATTTGTGTTTTTAAGCATTTGTTTCTTGCAGTTTGATTTGTTAGAATAGATGTAGTATGGTTTCATTTACGTAATTTCCTTTCCTAGGATTAAATTGCAATTATATTTCTTAGTTAATGGTTGAATCTAGTTTTTCTTATAATGATGATCTCGTTATGTTGTTGATGGTTCATATATGAATATGTAGGGTATCTAACATTGTTTTTGTCATGGATAAACTCTCATTGGATTTCTTAATCCATACTTTTCATTTTTCCATTGAAATTAGTGTTGAGCTTATACCTCTTGAATTGTCCTTTGTTGTCAAGTGCCATCGAGATATCATCTGACACTGAAGACATTCACACAACCACTAGCATTATATTTGAATTGTCATAGATTAAAGATAGTTTCTTTCTTTCATAGCCTAGAAAATAGTTTTATTGTTGTTGTAGGATAGATAGACTTTGCTTTGATAGATTAGATAGTAGTTTTCTTATGATAGACTAAGAATTAGTTGTTAATCTTTCTTTCTTTCAATAGAATATATTTCCTTTCATGCATTGCATTGAGCATTTAAATTTCCTTTCACACATTAGAAAGATTTTTTCATTAGGCATTTAGTCCACTTGCCTCTTAGGCTAGATAGTTGTTCAATGAGAAGTCTTTGCTTACTTGTCCATTTTCTTTAGTAGGATAGATAGTTGTCTTTGTTTACCTGTCTTTTTCTTTAATAGATTAGTTAGGTGTCTTTTCTTACTTGTCTATTTTCTTTAATAGGTTAGATAGGTGCTTTTACTTACTTTCTTATTTAATTGCTTTCATACGGTAGCTTCTCACTGAATGTAGGTTGGCAAGTTAAAATAGTTTTCTTTCGTCATTTGCTTATTGATATGTTTAGATAGTTTCTTATTGCTTATTGTTGAACCAGTTTTCTTTACATAGGGTTTTTACTTGCCTTCTTAGGAACTATTCATTGATCCTTGGTCAAAAGATACTTAGGTTACCTAGTTTCCAATTTCTTAGTAGGGTTTTCTTATTCGATATTTTTTCTTAAATAGATCAACCTTAGATAGCTACCTTCATTAGTTAGACCATACTCCTACCAGCCTTCTACCTTTGGCATATATTTTTCTACAACTCTAAGTTTACTTAACCTGGGTTCACAATTTAAATTGAGGGTATTTTAGTGTCTTTTTTAGTACATATAAATCACCTAACATTTTGGCGTCGTTGTCGAG
Source organism: Picea engelmannii (assembly GCA_009831015.1). Taxonomy (NCBI): domain Eukaryota; kingdom Viridiplantae; phylum Streptophyta; class Pinopsida; order Pinales; family Pinaceae; genus Picea; species Picea engelmannii. The sequence continues at coordinate 632,433 of ML793451.1, read as the reverse complement.
GAGTTGTCTCAAGATAATAAGTAGTTATGAAATAGATCATTCTTAGACCTTAGCATTAGCTTTGTGGCAGGAGAGATTTAAGACAAGAGGTAAGAACTTGCACATCTTCTATAGCAGGTTCCCCCAAACCCAATGGTAGTTTTTCTTTTTCTTTTTGTTTTCTTTCATGAATATACCTAGAGACCCAAAGGGAGATACATTAAATCTAAATAAAACCTTTCAACCAAGGTTCCTTCCGACCTTTTTGGGGCAAGGAACGTTCCACTCATAAGCTCCACAAACCGACATTGGAGAACAAGAACTAGCTCAACCCAAAGAGCTAAAGTTGTCTCTAAAGAGAGTAAGAAAGGGAGCACTATAGAACATAAAATTGACGCATCAATAATAGTGGGACACGAGACAAGACCACTCGAGCCTTCCACAGAACCAAAACAATACAACCTTTGTTTTCTTACCACCATCAGGAGATCGTAACTTTGTGGACATCATCTTTGTGCGAACCATTTTTTATCAAATGACAAGATGAATTCAGAAGAAACCATTAGCCTGAGGGAACTTTCTCAAATCCTAGTAGAAGCCAGGATTTCTTCTTTTCAAGAAGAAGATATTTTGGAAACAGCCAAGAACTTTTCTACCTCTCTAGAAATATTAGAAGAGTCAAGGTCCTATGAGCTACAAAATGATTTTCCTTGCCAAAATGAGAAGGAAGTTGAAAAATTATGGACTACATCCAATGGAGAGCAATCATTAAGACCTAATATTAAGGATTTCTCAACATCCATCTCAACAGATCCTTCATGTACTTCAAAAATCAATCATCGAGAAGAAGAGGATCTGCATAGCATGATGAAGGAGAGCATAGAAATTATTATTGATAAACATCAAGATTACATTGAAATTTCGTTTCAAGAGGTCATCAGGCCACAATACTATTCTCTTTATCAACACCTTCCGATGGAAAAACAAGTAGGTTGGTTGGTTCTTCATATCTAGGTAATCATTGTGGTAACTTTTTCATATATGGATATGAGTATGTTTCTTATCCTGCTCCACACATGGTTACATTGGAAGAGTTCTTACACTTGAATAAATATTTTCCCTTTCTTTTTAGGTAGGGTAGGATAGTAACTAAAAGATGCATGTTGTTATTTTATCTTAGAAGTCTAATGCAGCCTCATTTTACATTTTATTTTAATAAAACAACTATGAGATACATGTTCCTATTGTAGAATTCCTTCAGAAACCTCGATAGATATAGAATTCTAGTTAAATTGAACACAAACAATTTGTTGATATTCAAGAGATGAGAGAAATTTTTTTCTCCATAAATTAGAGAATTATATTAATCAAAAAATGAATATACATGAGCAACCATCCTCAAAAAATAAAAGAGGAGGTGAATATATAGAATTTCCAACATAGAAATTCTAGTGAAAAAAAGCTAGAAATAGCTAAAATAGGTGTCATAAGCTAAGGGAGACCACATAGTTCGACCTAGACCACTAAAGATACATGTCACTTACTCATTAATTTCCACAAGATTTAAGTGATCCACATTATCTCACTTAATCTCACTTAACTGACAAGAGAATCAGTTCCAACTCACTTAACTGACCCGAAATAGTAGTTACTAATAATAGTAACATAAAAAATCATTAATTAAGGAATAAATATCTCAATCAAAGAGGAGGTGAACATTCCCAAATAATAGATGATTTTTTCATGGGGGAGTTGGAATAAATCAAGGATAAATCAAGAATAAATCAAGAAAATCAAGAATCGAGAGTTGAGTCTTGATATAAAATTAGCACGTTTCCCTCAAATCTAGGGATGAGGTGCCCTTCTTCTCTATGTGGCCAAATTAGGTGAAATAAAGTGTAAATGAATATATTAACCATGATCTAGGAGTCTAATCTAGGTATAAACTAATGTAAGTTAGTATTATGCTCCAACACCCCCCCTTAAGCCTAACTGTAATGACAAAACATTTGAGTCCCGACAACTTGGCCATTTTAGGTACTCATTACATAAAATAATTACTCATGAAAAGAGGAAGGGGGGAAAACCTCATGGGAACCCCCCCCAAAAAAAAGAGGAAAAAAAAATTTTGAGTGGCCAAACTGACCTACTCAGTTATCTCCACCACTCCAAGCATAACTCTCAGTTCTGAAAATTTATTTTTAGTGAAGGACTTGGTGAAGATGTCTACAACCTCAAAGTGTGAATTTGGATCTAAAACAAGTTCCATATAGAAGTGTATGGGAAGCAAATTTTCTGTGGAAGCCAGGGCTTGAGGAGCCCCAAAAAACTGTGATCTAGTCCTTCTTGTATCTGCAAGATCATCGACTAGTTCACCCGCATCTTGCAGGGTTTCCTCTGCCCAAGTTGGCAACTAAGTTGGAGCAGCCATGAAATGATACTCATCCTATATATCAGACCTTAAATTCCTCTATGATGGATTTTATGAAGTTCTCGAAGAATTTTCTGACTCCTCCTCATCAGTGACAACAAGCGGTTCCTCGGCAGGGTCTTCTGAAAAATCATGCAGTGATTTTTATTCAAACTTCACACTTCGAGCTAGAATGAAATTTTCAGTCGGAGAGTCGAGAAATATATATCCTTTGACACCTTCAGGATATCCAAAAAATATGCATTCAACACTTTGAGGCTCCAAATCCTTCCTCTTATCTGTCGGAATGTGAGCCCATGCTCGTGAACCAAAAATACGAAAGTGCAACACTTTCGGTTTCTTACCAGTCCAACATTCAAAAGGAGTGGTTCCTTTGAGTGATTTGTGAGGAAATAATTTCTGAATTTATGCTTCACAATTAATAGATTCATCCCATATCTTGGGAGCTAATTATTTCGACTGTAGCATACAATTTGCCATCTCTTTTAAGGACTAGTTTTTCCTCTCCGCAACACCGTTTTGTTGTGGTGTATATGGCACTGTGTGTTGTAGTTGTATAATGATTGAAGACTGTGGGAATGAGCCCATAATTTCACTATGAATCAGCCCAAGAGGTGAATAATCTCTTTGTGCCTTCCCTTTTTCAAACTTTTTCTCTGGATAATTGCCAAGAATGCATCCTTGACATACATCGCTTGTGAATTTAATAGCTGACAATCCTTCTACCATGTTTTCCTTGCTGAGTTGATGCAAGTACTTATAATTTAGATGGGAAAATATTTCATGGCATAAAAATATGATATAATTAGATTGTGAAATAAATACATTGCTAATATATTTAGGAACAAAGTGGGAGAAGAAATACAAATGAGAACTATGATCTGCAATTCCATGTGCAAGTTGTGAGCCTGTGGAGATGTCGGTAATCACTGCGGAGTCCAGAGTGAACTCCACCTTCCTTCCAGAGATGGAATGAGTGATATGATATATCGATAGAATATTTTCATACAACTAGGGTACATGAAGCACATTTGTGAAGCATCCCCCTTCAGGATCAACAACTCCTTCTCCGCACACCTTTGCGGGTGTGGAATCTCCCAAGTAAATTGGGGATCTGGTGCTTTCTTCGAGAGGAAAATTCATCTTTTGATGTAGACATATGGTTTGATGCACCTGAATCAAGAATCCAAGTTTATGGAGTGTATGTGACAACAATTAAATAATGACCATCTTGTGCTCTCTCTCCCGTTCTGTTATCATCTTTCTTCTTTGCATTTTTGGGCACCGTGATATTGTGCTGCTGCAATTGCTTAGCCATCTCATCGATAGTCTTCCTCGTGCAATTTTCTTCAGGATGAAAAGCTTTGGAATAGTAGCTGAAAAGTGTTCTTTCCTTCTTCTTATTCTTCTTATTCTTAGGCTTAGAATATTTCTCTGAATATTGTGTGAATCTCTCCTTCTTCGATTCAGGAAATTTACCCATTCCTTTTTCCTTGTCTTTTCCATTGCTCTTTGGAGCATCAGTAGCCACAAGTGCTTGGTTCTTGGAATTCTTGATGGCACCCATTTGGAATAAATTAGCTTTATATTGAGTCAATGCTACAATTAAATCATTCAATGGAGGCATTTTCCATTTTTCCTGAGTCAATTTAGATGCTTGAAAAGACGACACAAATACGAAATATTCAGGGCCTAGTTTCGAGAGAATTGAAAGGATGAGTTGTTCTTCCCCTTTCATGACTCAACATTCATTAAGTTAAATGAGGAGGGATTTGAACTTGGTGAAGAATTCTTGCAATTTTTTGAAATGAATTGGACTTAGGCATATGAGTTCATTCTCCAGTTTATGCAGTCTCATTGCATCCTGCTTGTCGAATAGTCCTTCCAATGTGGTCCAGACCACATCAAGAGTAGTGGCTCCACTGACATGAAAGAGGAGATATTTGAAAATTGATAGGAATATCAGCCCAATTTCTTCATCCAATTTATTGAAATACTTTATCTTCTCCGTTACAACATTCTGTTCTTTCTCTGTTCCCATTGTTACTCGGTAAAGGCCTTTGCTTCGGAGGAGCGGAGAGATCTTTGTCTTCCATTCGAAGTAATTGAAAGGATTTAGAATAATTTTTGTGGGCTGAGAGAAATGATCCATTTCTACTTTCTATGCCTCCTGATGATCTATACCTGCAAATAAAACCATGTACAATCCACTAGATTCAATCTAGCTCTGATACCATGTAGAATTCCTGCAGAAACCCCGATAGATCTAGAATTCTAGTTAAATTGAACACAAACAATTTCATAATATTCAAGATATGAGAGAAAGTTTTTTCTCCATAAATTAGAGAATTATATTAATCAAAAAATGAATATACATGAGCAACCATCCTCAAAAAAGAAGAGAGGAGGTGAATATATAGAATTTCCAACATAGAAATTCTAGTCAAAAAAAGCTAGAAATAGATAAAATAAGTGTCATAAGCTAAGGGAGATCACATAGTTATACATAGACCACTAAAGATACATGTCATACACTCATTAATGTCCACAAGAGTTAAGTGATGCAGATTATCTCACTTAATCTCACTTAACTGACAAGAGAAGCAGTTTTAACTCACTTAACTGACCCAAAATAGTAGTTACTAATAATAGTAACAACAAAAATCATTAATTAAGGAATAAATCTCTCACTCAAGGAGGAGGCGTGCATTCTCCAATAATAGATGATTTTTTCATGGGGGAGATAGAATAAATCAAGGATAAATCAAGAATAAATCAAGAAAAATCAAGAAAATCAAGAACCGGGAGTTATGTCTTGATCTAAAATTAGCAGTGTTCCCTAAAATCTAGGGATGAGGCGCCCTTCTTCTCTATGTGGCCAAATTATGTGAAATAAAGTGTAAACAAATGTATTAACGAAGATCTAAGAGTCTAATCTAGGTATAAACTAATGTAAGTTAGTATTATTCTCCAACACCTATGACTTGATATCATTAGTTTATTATATTTTAGAGTGTGGTTTTTGTAAACAGTTTTAGAGATATCTATAGGTATTTATCTCACCAGGAGTAGACAGTTCAAGGAAATATAAAAGAAGGATTTTTCTTCAAAACATTGTTACACTTGAACCCTGTTGTCTGCTAAGCATAAAATGAATAATGAGTTGTTGTAATTAGCCATGTTTTTGCAAAGACTTTCATCTTCTTGTTCTTAAGGAATTCCAATGAAGTTTCTCTTGAAACTCTTCACCACTAAATAAGGAAGTGACACCGTAACCATCAAGCTTAGAGGTATCTCATACAATTTTCCCAAGAACCCTGAGTAAGTGAGTAAAGTATCTTTATTAAAGAGTAACAAGGAAGTCTGATTAGCGGTTAGTCATGGAAACATCACAATAACTTACAAAAGAAGAAAGTGAGTTGAGCCTAGAGATGGCTTTTTGTTCTTTCTCAATGGTACCATCCACTACACACGAAATAGCTTGATTATATCATATATTTAGATAGGCCATGTCCTCTTAAGTACCCATTACATCGGGACAATCACTAATAATATAATGGAAATTCATCCTCTAACATAAATACCATCCCAATTAAAAAAAAAGAGAGGGAAAGAAAAGGTTGTTTTCAGAGATGTCCCCCCATCTTCTTTCATAAAGAAATCTTATACTAAAATTTTAAAAAGATGGAGGGCTAGTCTCTGAGGGTTTAAGAGGCTAACCCGTCAGGATACTGAATAGGTCTGTTGACAGCGAGTATCGTCCTGTGGTATGACTAGGTAAACCCGTCGGAGTACTAAACATGCTTGTTGGCAGCGGGGCATTCTACCTAGTGAGGATGGTAATCTAACAAAAAAATAAATAATAAATTTCAACTTGTCCTGATGTATGACATTACTTGCATACAAAGATGACATGAAGTATGTGTGGTTAATCTAAGGTTAATGAACTCCATAAAATTTTCATTGGGAAATATCTCTAAGACTATATTGAAACTCTCTTGCCTACCTCCTCTTATCTATATATAGGATCTCTTATCCTATAGGTGGGGCCATCTCCTAACTATCTCATCAGAACGATTTGTGTCAATTTATTTCTACACTTGACATACTATAAATATTTGAATATCGGGGGATACTGATTAGTTTCCTATACTTTTGATTGTGAGGTGTCACAATACTTAGGTGTGGGGGAGGGGTTTGTGAGCTGACAAATGATTATTTCCTAGAGAAATAAGTCTTTGCAAGAATTTTTGTATTCTTACCATGATAGAGGTTATTACATTGATAGTCATGTTATTTTTGAAATGCTTAACTCATGTGTGTTGTTATAACCCTACAATTTATAGGATCAACTGGTGACTGAAATGTTATCACTTTAGTGTTTTGTTTGTCAAATGATTTTCCATTCTGTAAATAAATTGAGAAAAAGAAAAAATAAAGAAAATAAAGAAAAATGAAAGAAAAAGAATAAAAGAGGGCATAAAACAAACTTAAATAGAGCCCCATGCAATAACAATAACTTGGTCCATAAAGTTTAAGCATGGCCAAGTCCTTTTAAGTTTATGTCGATAGGAGTAGTGCATAGGCTTGGCTAAACTGTTTAATCCTAGCCAAGCAAATTAGGTTAGCTAGTGAATAAATTTGACCAAATTGCCTAATCTTGGTCAAATAACCCCAAGATAGAGTAATTTCTTAGTCCAATAGTTTAATATCAGCTAAATGTCATAGGTAATTAGGTTAGAGCATAGGGTAGTTTTCTTTATCTCAATAAAACAGGCATGATAAATGATGTTGAAATCTATCTTTGATGTTTGAAAGTTGAATGTCTAACCCCGTGGTAATAAAAATATGGAAAGCTTGGACAAACCCACTTAAAGCGCTTATCCCAAGTTTTTAGAGAAAATATGAGTTTGCGCTCACAGATTAAAGACAATGCACAGATGAACGATTGAGGTGTTGGCACTCAGATCTACGGTCGATAAGTTTTTTCAGACCCCCCGACCATTATACCTTTAATGGTAAGCAGGGGGTCTGGAATCATGTATAACAAAGGCACACACATGAACGGATGAGGCGTCAGTGCCTAGATCCATGGTTGATATTGAATTTCGGATGCCCCTAACCATTCTACTTTTAATGGTGGGGGGTGTTCCAGAATGTTGGTTAAACATTGTGCTCAGATATACGGTCCAGCAACAGGCGCACCGATGGATGGTTGATGGTATTTGTCGGACCCCCCTAGATGGTTTGCTTTTAACGTTGGGGGGGGGGGTATGGAATGGGATGTTTCTTTGGTAGGTCCCCTTTTCTAACATGGAAGGAATCCATTGCTCTAGACTCCTGCCACGTACCATTTTCCATTTTCTGACATACCCCCGTCTCCTCATGACATCATTTTCCATTTTCTTCCCCTAAGGGTCACTTCTCATTACTCTGTCAGTCCATCCCCCCTGTTCACCCGTTGCAAGTCCCTTCACCATGGTCAGTTCAAAATCAATGCCCTCCACGTCATTCGATTGTATTCGTCATTCATTGTTACCTGCCATCTCACACTCCAAAGAGCTGTTGGCCATTTATTATGAGATAAATTATCTGTTAGCCTGTTGATCTATCCCTCGTGCCCAATGGGTATCTGTTTTCTCAAAACTACTCTTTTCCTTCATTCTCCCATTGCTTACTTTGTCCTCACACTAGAGATTTTATCCCTGTCATATCTCTGTTCCAGTTAGCCATCCAAAACCACAGTCATCCCCACTAAAATTTTGTTTAAATTGCAGGTATTTTCACAGTGATGGCACCAAAATCCAAGAAAGAAGAAGCCGAGGAAAATCCTTTCCTCACACCTCCTGTTGATCTCAACAGGATCCATTAGGCTGATAAAGATCATTTAATTATAGACACCAAGTGCGAATTTGACTTCGTTCATTTGCAGTCATGACTCAAAAATATTTTCTTAGATCAGAGCGATGAAATTGGGCTTGGGGAATCCAAACTTCCTCTGTATGTTTTCCCACAGGTTCACCATTTTCCTGAATTTTTCCTCAAATGCCAAGCTCATTACATCCCCGACCAGAGAGCCATAGTATCTTCATAAGGATAAACTCTTTTCTTCATCACACCTAAGGCCATTGATCAAATGATGCAGATACCCAGAATTGAATCTGTCTCCCCTTTCAATGTCGAAGTCATCACAGAGTTGTACCATAAACTATCATTCGCTCAGAGAGCCCAGATTTTCGAGATTTTCCTCCATCAGGCTTCTCATCTCCCTAAGAAAAATCCCTCGTACCATTCCTCCTTATTCTCAGAGGAAGGAAACCAAGTCATTTCATCGCTCTGTAGTCTTCTTGGTTATTTTTTCAACCAATGGGTGGATGAACCCATATTGGGTTTTCTGTTCATCTTCTCCACAGAATAAATACCCACCACTCAGTTCGACTACAACACTTTCCTAGTAGACAATATTCACGAACAGTTCTGAAATTTCACCTCAGAAGGCATGTTCCGGTATTCCTCAATACTGACCTACATGTTCACTTTATTTCAAGTGGACAGGTTCTCCTTTTCAATGCAGAAAATGGACAAGGACAGGAGACCGTAGAAGGTAACATCTTGGACTTCAATACTGAGACAGAATTCAACGGAGTTCAGTTTGAAATAGTTTATCAAGAATTTCTACCATCCAGTGCTGAGCATGCTCAGTGGTAGACCTGAACCAAGGATAAATGAGGAGATTCAGAGGATCTTACACCTCTCAGACCTTGCAAAAACTAGAGACTGGTATCTTTACCAAAACCACACCGAGATCAGAGTATATGGATGTGAGTTAGCTCCATACAAATTGACCAAGTATCTACCCGTGAGGATATTTTCCCTAGAGTACATAAGGAAAATGATTAACTCCGATGACATACATTTTGTGTCTCCGAAAAAGAAACAACAACTTAGAATTAAAGGGAAAATAGGGTCTTTCATATATAATAGCTGAGGCGCCAGGGAGGAAGCAAACTGACTGTTGAAAGAAATGAAGTCTCGTGTTAGTTTCATATGGCACTATGATCCATGCAAGATAATTTCTGAGATGAGGATTAAAAATAAAAATGTTCCATGTGTTCATACACCCAAGCCTAAGATAGAGAAGTTCGCAAATAAAACAGAATGGTAGTTGAACACTCTGGTAGAGATAGAACAACAGGAACCTTCAGTCACCATATCATAGACAACTACACCACAGGGTCCCAAAGAGAAAATATCTAGGAAGGATACTTCACCTTTCGTCACTAAAGTCTCAGCTGAAGATTTCTAGTTACACACCAAAAGGCCAAAAGCCAGTCATACACATGACACGGCTGGTGAAAAGGAAATCCAATCCACTACAACTATGAAAGATGATTGGTCACCTCTTAGCACAAGAAACAAGAAGATCATGCCTACATTTTTTCCTAAGAAGCTCACGAATACTCCACTAGATGATCAACCAAGTAAAGTAGGACCAAAGTTGAGTGTTTTTGAGAAGTATGACCTGATCAAAAAGAAAAATCAGACGTTGACCAACAATACTTATGCTCAGTTTTGGAAACAGACATCAATGGCACAACACAGACTGTTGTCTACATTCGATATAGAGAAGGGTAGAATGCACATGGATTTTCTCCAGGCACAGGTGTCAGACCCAAAATCCATCACTAATTACAAAAGAGAAACATTCAAGTTTCATACTAGATATATGCATCCCACTGATCAGATGGATCTACATAGGCAAACTGGAGAAATGGTTTTCTCCACATTGGAAAATGCTTCTACTATGGCTGCTAAATTACAGGTATCTTTGAGCAATGTTTAGACACAACTGAAATTAGAAAAGATATCATCATTTGCAAAGGATAACAGAATTAAGACGTTGGAAGAATTGGTCCTCAAGATCGGGTATGACCCCTCAAATGTGAAATTAGTCAAGGATATGATAAAAATGAAAAATGTCGATATAGCATCTCTGAGGAAACAGTTGAAACTTCCACCAGCAGAAGATGCATATGCAAAGGAGATAGTTGAGATAGAAGGGGAAAATGATGAGATGCTCAAGTTGATCATGGATCAAAATGCACAGTTGAAAGAGATGGAAGAAGAACTGGAAAGGTTAGTGAAAGAGAAGGAACAATCAAAGCCTATGGAAGTCATTCCATTGAGTGTAGTTCCACTCATAGGAGTAAGCACAACATATGCAGCAAAAATTCCCTCAGCAACTCCACTAGCAGCTCTCGAGAAGACACTAGAACTGGAAAAATCCATGGAAGAGATGAATTTGCTAGAGACAAATATTAGAAAACTTAAAAAGGAGGTTGATAATCTTTAGGAACTCAAGTATCCTTACCAAACCAGCTACTCCAAGGAGAAACAAACATCAGACAAGCTCAAACAAGAATTGTTACAACTTCAAAAGAAAACAGTGGTAGACAAAACACTTGTTGAGGTCAAGGAAAGTGTATGGATGGATATCACCAAGTCTGTAAATGAAATATGGCCTATGGTAAAAATCATGTTCGAGCAAAATGAACTAGTGCAAAGAAGCAAGTAGGCTATTGAGAAAATAAGAGGAGAACTATGAGAGATGCCCACATAAGCCACTGATATCATTAAATTCTTGAATTCAAAAACCAGACAAGAGTTAGAGGATTTGAAAATTAAAGATAGGACAAAAACCATCCTCAAGGTTAAGAGGGTCCTGACCAAAAGAGGACTGATACTATAGTTGGACAAAAAAGTCCAGACTATGGACATAAGAGTGCAAACATTTTTCAGCAAAATTGAAGCTCTATAGAAGAAAGGCCTCCCTGGATTAATGGTCATAAATGATAAGTTAATGACACTTTCTGATTATAAAAAGAAGCTAGCCACAGTGTCCAAAGATAGCTCTAAATTCTTGGGAATACAGGGCATGATCACAGGCAAGGCATTCTTAGAAGCCTTACAGTTAGACATTAGCATACAACACGAGATCCGGTACATTTGCATCATCAAGACAACTTTTCCCAACTATACAGAGATGGATGAAGTATACCAAAGAATACTCAAAGTTGTCGTTCCTAGTCACCTTCGATGGGAAGAGCTATGCAATCTGATCGATTAGGAGATGAGGTGTCCAAGCCTAGTCAACTATCCAATCAGACGAGGTCATGTAGAGGATTCACCAATGATTTACCCTAGAAATCATCATGAAGATTTCAACACATCATCAAACAGTTCCTAAATTTTTGTATCTTGTTGAGTTAGTTAGCTAAATTTAGAATTTGCCACATCCTGATCTTTAATGACATGATCATATGTAATTTTTTTTATTATAAATACTTGAAACTTTGAAGTATTGGGGGTTGATCCTAACGCCCGGTAAACCAGAAAGACTGTAATTTTTATCAAGAGATCTTCCAGTAATACAAAGGGACATTTCACAGGACTCTCACGTGTTATTCATTGGTGATGTTTTATTTTCTATGTTAAATGTTTTTCTCCCTCAGTTGTCATATTGTTTTCTAATCTAATCTTTTAAAAATAATGCATGTTGCAGGATTTATCTTCGTATACCCTATTTCTGGCTTTGAAAGATCTTAATATTTATCTTTCTGATATTACAGTGAAGAAATTCTTAAATACTTCTTTACTTTAATTGATATTCTCATATTTTCTTCTATTCATCACTTTATTGCTAAAGAATCCAATGAATGCATTATCTTTCCATGTGAAAAGAATATTTTAATTTATGTTTAGACCTCTATCTTTATAATACAGACCCCATAGCCCAATGGAGGCGTAAAACCCTTTTCAACCAACTTAACGAAAACAACAACAAAACATTCAATCTTATTTTGTTTAACTAGCCTAATATCTCAAAGTTAAAACATAGCTAAATCATACAATGAGATCCCTCTCTGAAGTTGGTATAGCTAGATTCCAGTTTCAAAGTGGTTGGATAAAGTTACCTCTTGTAAATTTCTTCTGCTCTGACAACCTTTGGGAATTTACAGAGAGTTAACATAGTGGTGACTCCAATGGGGATCAAACAAACTTTCAACCCCATGATTTCTTTTTCCCTAGAAGAAAACCTTGTTTCTGAACAAATTATAAATCTAAGAAAGAAATAATGTTCAGAGGTTTTTAAATGCTTGTACATAGTAATTTCGGATTCATAAAAAATATATATATATAAAAAGTTAAAAAAAAAAATATGGCTCTTAAAAGAGCTTATACTCGATCCCACCCAGACTCGTAACCTGCAATAGAACCTGATAATTCAAAAAAGTTACTCAGAAAGAAGACCATTGCAGAAGGTTCGGGGAGTCATAGTCCCCTTCTCTTCCAGAGTAACTTGTTTCCCTTCAAGATCTTGAATTTGACATCATTTTTGAACAAAGCCTATTTAGAACAAAATCTGATAGCTTAGTGACTGAAACCGTTTTAGATCCAACCATCCTACAACTCCGGACCCCTAAAATACTATCTCCCATTGCAAAACCTCAAACCACTCACTCTGTGCCAGCTAGTCCCTCATCCTCCTCATCTTCTGCCACCGCCCCACCTATCATCCAGGTTGTTGTCCCACCTCCTCCACCTATCATGGTAGCCATATATGCTTCCTTGGTGTTGGCCACACCTCTACACACTATGCCCCAAGATTATCAAACGAGACTCCCACAGTTCGATGGTATAGGGCCCTTGAACGCACAACAACACATTGATAAAATGAATTATTATTTTGACTTGCAGGAAGTAGATGAAGTTGACATTCAAATGAGACTTTTTGTGCAAAGTCTGACTGAGGATGTTAAGAAATGGTACAAAGGCTTACGTGCTGCTTCAGTGGTCGACCTTACAATGTTTCAAAGAAGTTTTCTGGAAAGATGGGAGGTAAAGAAAAATCCTCTCCAGATCTTGTCAGAATACAAAAACATCAGAAGGAATCAAGGAGAGATAGTACAAGACTACTGCACCCACTTCAACAATCTATACAATCTGATTCCAGTCGATATTAAACCCCCACAAGGTTTAGCACTGATAAAATTCCCTGATGGTTTCGACGCTGATATGTCATATCAATTAAGGGAAGGAAACTCCACCACCCTGGAGGACATGCAAAAAAGTGTAATAAGTGTAGAGGCCAACCTGTTGGCCAAAAGGGCATGACAGAGGATGGAAAGGAGTGTCATGATTAAAGAGGAACCTTCCACATATTCTTCTAACACCAAACTAGATTCCTTACCTAGAGCAATGGAAAGGATGATGGAGAGACTTACTATAGCTGAAAGAAATCCTCCTATAGAAAACCAACCTGCTCCACAAATTAGGAATCCTAACTTTAGAAGAAATCCTCCTCAAATCAGGCAGAGAGATCCTAGGAATCAAAGAGAATAGAGGGGTCCTGATCAATAGATCAAACCACCCCTATAGGAAAATTATGTCTATGAAGGTGAAGAGGTAATTGAATAATTAGAGGACACACACATAAACCTCATGGGCATTCACGATAATGAAGCCATTTTCCTTACTTAGGAAGAGCAAGAAATTTTCCTTATTTCTCAAACAAAATTGAGTGAGGAAGCCGAAGAGACCGAACAAGAGACATTTGAAAATGCCATTTTGGAGGTACACTGATAGTACAATCTGCGAAGCAAAAAGACAGATGAAAATTCCGCAAAAAAGGTAACCGAAATGAAGAACATAGTCGAAACCAAGAAATCTTCTGAGCCTTCTACCAAGAATATCCCCAAGAAAGGTAATGTTGAAACTCCAGCAAAAAGAAACCCTACCATTTTACAAATATCAATGTAGACTGACGTTTCATCAACCAACCGACCAAATACTTCCACCCATAAAACTATGGTGGACAGATCAGAATTGTTGAGCAAAAGCAGAGCACCTACTCCTTTTAGCCTCGAAGGAGAATTATCCAAAATGAAAATCCCCATTCCCCTTTCCGAGTTGATGAGTAACAAGGATTATCGATCACAGGTGATCAAAGCACTGAGAATTGAGCCCGATATAGGCACGAAGGCCTTAGCCGTTGGGTTGAGGAATCATTTGGACACGGTAAAACTTATCGATGATCAACCTGAACTCCTATTTGGACCTGAAGTTGATGGCCTTACTGACACTGGTGTTGTCACTCCTTTTTACATCAGCCTTAATATACATGATTTGATTATGCACAATGCTATGTTAGATTCAGGTGCTTCCCATAACCTGATGCCTAAAGCAGTGATGGAAAAACTGGGACTCGAGGTCACTAGACCTTACAAGGATATACAATCTTTTGACTCTAGAAAAGTCAAATGTATCAGGTGTTGGAAGTACTAAAACAACTGAGAGGGGGGGGTCAATCAGTTGTATGTGAGCTTAAACAATTTTAAGTCTGTTAAAATATTATTAATCTTTCTTCATGTGGTCATCAACAATATACAACATATGGACAGTAAAATTAAAGACCATCAGTCACACATAAAATACACACAGAGACAGATTTTCACGAGGAAACCCATAAAGGGAGAAAACCTCTTCTTCTTCAAAATGATAGATAGTCTTTTTCAGTTATGTACATCATTTATAATTGAGCACCAACTCAATGAGAGGCTGCTACCTCTGTTTTACAAGCTGCAACTTGTTTGAGAGCTCCAACTCTCTAGTTTCTCTAGCACCTACTAGAAGGAAGAACCAACTCCCTGAGTATTCCAGCACCAACTGGATGGAAGCACAAACTTCCTGAATGTTCCAGCACCAACTAGATGGAAGCACCAACTTCCGGTTACACAGGCTTCAACCTGAATAACAGAGAACACTTGTTCTCCCTAGCACCACCCTGCCACCCTGGTTTCTCTGGCTGCAACCAGATGGAAGCTTCAACTCCATGTGTTCAAGTGTTAGACATGTTTAACAGGTAGCATATGATTTTCATTGATGGCAAGTACAACAATGAAGATGGCATGTATACAGGAAGAATGTACAAAGGATTGTTGGCATGTTTTACAGGATGACAGGCAAACAAAAGACAAAGTTCAGAGAGGTGAATGACCGCGCAGACATCAGAATACTTTAAGGATTCGAGGAGAATAAGCTCAGGAGGCATAACACTCTTATACGTGCAAGGAGCACAGGAAAGAGACCGAGAGACGTCGGATCGGGAGAAGCTGCGCAGATGTTAAGCGCAGGAGTTGGTGTGTAGAAGAAGTGATCTGCGCCGTTAGATTGGAAGTAGATACACGACAGCCGTCAGATCTGCAAAATATGCGAGGGAGATAACCCATCGGAGAATCGGGGATCGGGACTTTGAAATGTCCAATTCATTCAACAATGAAAACTCTGAAATCACGATATGCGATTTCGCGATTTGATCACAGTCGTTAAATCAAGCAGCGATCGGGACCATCCACATGTAGACAGGAGGCTTCATCAGAGAATCGAGAATCGGAGTTTCACGAGTCTCGTGAACAATGACAATGAAAACCCTGAAATCGCGATATGCGATTTCACGATGAAATCGCAGCCGTTGATCCAAGATTTCATCTGGACCATTGATCCAACTCATGATAGCAGACCACGTCAGCAAGGGACACATGGAACAACCAGGGAATGACAGGTGTCAGGCAGATTCAACACTTCATGCACATATAAGTCACAAATCAGAGTGACACGTGGCAGTAGATTGGTGCCATCGGCGAAAGGCCCGATAGGAGGTCGTTCATCGGCTAATCAAAAATCGGGATATCGGAGATCCTGGGCACAAAGGTTTTGTGCATTTCAAAATCACGATCCGTGAAATCCCGATGAGTGGGGTACAACTGTCAGCACAGCAGCGAAGGAGGACAGAGGCGTAGTGGAGGCCAGCTGTCAGCATATGAAAGGAGCGTCGGGATTAGGACGATCGGGAATCACGCGGGTGAATGCATTGATGCATCACAAACCCCGTAGCCCCGACGGGGTTAGGTTGTGGTCATGGGTAATGGTCACATGGACCAGGGCTCAGTCAGGAGGGCTGAAGTGCATCTCGAATCAGGAAATCGTGAATCCCGTTGACATAAACATTTTGTCATCGCAAGTGCTGAAACTCCGATGGAGTGATAAGACAAAGGTCACACGAAGGAAGGTCACATGGACCATTATGTAGCTGGAAGGGGATAGCATATGGAATGTCGAAACCTGATTCGAAAAGGTGCGCATAGGTTTAATTCAAATTTCAAAAAGGGGCCCGATTTCCCCGGGGAAATAAATATGGGACCCAATGAGCGTTGAACGAGTCCTGAATCAATGGGCTTAAGAAGGGGTTGATGCTCTTCCTACAGGTGATTCGACAGAAGAAAAGGAGGACGGTGATAGGTCGCAGAGGTCCTTTTGAGGACAGGCCATTTTCTGACAGTATGGAGATCTACTGGTGGGTGAGGTCATTTGTGCAGGCCGCATGGAAGGTTTGAGGAAAGAGGAACCTCCTGGTGGAAGTCGGGCAACAAATCTACATTGACAGACAGATCTCAGTTGTGGGTTCAGCAACCATGAGAGAAGAGGCATCATCTCCAGGTTTATTGACTTGTTTAATGTGTGTCTTTTTGATAACTGCCTGGGAGTCTGTAGATCTGTGTTTACTCTTGAGATAATTTCAGTTACTGTCATAACTACCAAATCAAACTGCCTGATCCAATGTGAAAATTAATGAAACGTGGTCAGCAGTGAGTATGAGGGTTAAACCCTTCAGTAGTAGCAATCTGCCAGTAGAAACTGGTGCTATCTTCAGGGGGTTGAAGCTCCCTTCCAGGAAAGGCTGGTAAACGAGAGAAGGTTGTATCCTTCTGCAGGTAGAAGCCTGCATACTAGTATGAGCCTGCACTAGTACATTGTTGTAGAATGTTTTCTTAATAATAATCATTGAAGACAGAGACAACAACAGTGGTGGTTTTCTCCCGATTTGAATTTCCACCTTAAATCCTGGTGTTCATGTGTCCTATTCATCTGTGTTAGTTTATTTTGTTGAATTACTGTTTAGGAGACATCTAATGAATGAAGAAACCCATAATAAGATCTCTGGATGCACTACTGTTTTCATAAGAATATACAACAACTGATCTCTATAAAGTAGACTAAGATTTTTCAGTGAAAGAAAAGTTAAAAACCGATTGATAGCTCAAATACTGATTCACCCCCCCCCCCTCTCAGTATTTTTCAACATCAACAACCCACTTGAACCTCTGAGGACAACAGTCCTCCCGAGAACCTCCCAACCTCCCTAGAATATAAAATAATGAATACACAGACAATTTATGCAGATAAATCACTTCTTACCATTCTTTCTCTGTTCTGTAAATCTGATCTTCAACAAATTATTATGCAATTCTTTTCTTCCTCTGTCCATTCAATAGGTCTGCTCTGCATCACATTCTTTTGTCATTCTACTCTTCTTCTTCTCTGCCTGTCATTCTGTTCTATTTCTCCTTTACATTTCATCTCATTCGGTATATCTGTTAAATTTCATACTACGCATCTTCTCCTTTCTTCTTTCTTACTGTTTCATTCTTTTTCTATTCAGAACAACTAACTGAATTCAGTCTCTCTCATTTTATTTTATACACTCTGCCTTGACGGTTCGACTTCCCCTTCCAATGGGCAATCCAAGGACATCTGTCTTGGCAACTGAAATGTTAACCGATTTGTCATTATCAGTCTATTTCTCTTAGCAAATTCATAACTGAAGAATTAATGTAAGAAAGAACAACAACCCTCTGATCACTTTCAAACCTTATCTGCACCATTGAATAATATTTATTATTCTTTCCCCTAAAATCGGGTTTCAGCATTTCGTCATTTATTTTCCCAAGTCTCGACACTTTCATATCGCGAGTTTCGAACCTTCGGGGTGAACTTTATTCTTGACTCCTTCTCTTCTCGTGACCAAGGGATGTGACCAAGGTTTTATCGTGAAAGGTGCTTTCACGATTTTGCATATCGCGAATTCGTAATTCCTTATGTTGAATGTTCCTGTCATCTCCAAATCCCGATCTACGAAATTCCATAAGGAAATCAGATCAACGGTTCAGATCATTTCTTGATCTGACGGCTCCAAATCCATTGTGACTTCGCATATCGCGATTTCACAATTCATGTTGCAATCCTTACCATATCCTGATTCACAAAACTCCAATATGGTATAAGATCAATGGTCCATATCTGAGCTTGACTTGACGGCTATGATTGAAGTGCAATATCGCATATCGCGATTTCGACATTTCTAATGTTCCAAGTTCTTGTCACTTCCAAATTGCGATCCCCAAAACTCTGATGAGACCTCCTATCGAGCTTCTCCCAATGGTGCCCGATCACTGCCACTCTTCCTCTACAAGTGGATGGTCCCGATCTCTGCTTGATTTAATGGCTGCGATCAAATTGCGAAATCACATATCGCGATTTTAGGGTTTTTGTTGTCAAGTGAATTGGACATTTCAAAGTCCCGATCCCCGATTCTCCAATGAAGAAAATCAACGGTCCAGATCTCATTCTTGAATTCAACGGTTACAATTGAACTATGATCTTGTTGCAATCTGTCTGATACAAACCCATCAATGACAACAACCATTCGCTATCTGCAAATTTTCCATCAATGACAACAACTATCAACACGCATTCACTGCTTGTACAATATTTGCCAACAATCTCCCCCTTTGGCATTGATGGCAACACAAGCACCCAAGTACCTTTGGATTCAACTTTGCTTCTTCTCTTCAACTCTTCTCTCGAAATGATTTTGCTTCGGTTCGAACGAACGTGATCTTTTCTCCCCCTTTGACATCAATGTCAAAGAAGAAATATTCTTCCCCCTCTGATCTTGTTGCAAAACAGATTGCCTCTGTTATCTATAAGCATTTAGGAAATTCACCAGATATTCAATAAGAACTCCCCCTGACTAGGTGAACCTTTTAAACACCAGAAATTATCACCCCCAATTTTTGACGAAGATATCCAAAAGGGGTCACTGCTAATGGTTTTGTGAAATTGTCAGCAATCTGTTCTGTAGAGGGTATATATTTATGTTGAACAATTTTGTTTGTAACTTGTTCTCTAAGAAAATGGTACTTGATTGGAATATGCTTAGTCTTGGAATGAAGAACAGGATTCTTGGAGACACTAATGGCACTGGTGTTGTCACAATGAATTGGAATAGGATCAGTGTAAGTTACCTTCAGATCTGCAAGAGTTTGTAACATCCATAAGATTTGTGTGCAGCAAGTAGCAGCAAGAATGTATTCTGCCTCTGTAGTGGATAATGAAATAGATCCTTGCTTCTTACTAAGCCATGCAACTAATGAGTCACCCAAAAAGAATGCTCCTCCAATGGTTCTTTTTCTCTCATCAACACAGTTTTCCCAATCTGCATCTGAATAAGTACTTAACTGAAAATTTTGATTTCTAGGATACCACAGTCCATAAGTCATTGTTCCCTTAAAATATTTAAATATTCTCTTCACAACTGCCAAATGACTTTGTTTAGGAGCAGACTGAAAACGACCTACCATTCCAACAACTTGCATTATATCAGGACAGGATGTTGTGATGTACATAAGACTGCCTATCATTGAACGATATGTCCTTTGATCAACATCAGGTGAGATATCATCTTTTCTCAGCTTGCAACCAACCACCATAGGTGTGCTGACTGTAGAAGAATCTTCCATCTGAAATTTCTTTAATATCTCTTTCAAATATTTTTCTTGAGAAATACAAATTTCTGTAGAGCTTTGTTTTACTTGTAAGCCAAGAAAATATGACAGTTCTCCTATCATAGACATTTCAAATTCTGTTTGCATAGAATTAGAAAACC
>ML793451.1:553413-610297 GCA_009831015.1 Picea engelmannii | reverse complement strand
GAGCTTTTCTTTTTCCCTTACTCAAACTCACAATTCCTTTACCTTTCACCTTTCTAGGTGCATCATTTCCAAAGGTTACATTCCCTGATTTGCTATCACTTAGAGTTAGAAACTTACTTCTGTCTCCAGTCATGTGTTTGGAAAATCCACTGTCAATATACCAGGGATTCTTTTTATTTTGGGCTGATAGAGCTATTCCACATTTGTCATCTACTCTCTTCTTCCAGACTTTGACATGTTCATCAGTGAGATTCCGATCTGAGTTATATTTCTTTAAATGACAATTTGTTGCCTTATGTCCATAATTATGACAGATGTAGCATTCTGATTCATTGTATAAATGATCATAACGATTGTTATGCTCATAACTGTTGTTGAGTTTCTCCCATGTCCTTCTTCCAGTCATCACATGATTCATAATATATGATTGTTTGTTGTTTGGCTGTCTCAATCTTTGTTGTGGTAGATAGTTATCCATTGAGTATCTTGATTGTTCATATCTAAATCTTAGAGAACAATTTATAGCTTTGTGTCCAAAATTAGAGCAGAAAAAACAATAACCATAGAAGAAATTTTTGTACCTTGAAAAGGTCTGTCTTCTTTGAGAAGGTTGATTTCTTTCATGCCGATAAACTTTCTGGTCTACAAATTTTGTTCTAGGGTTTTTCCTTTCATTCCATCTTGATGGCTGATTTTTTTTCTTTGTCTCTGCAGGGTGACTGTTGTCAATGTTTGAGGATTTGACAAACTTGATAGATTCAGTGTTACTTGGATGATCACTACTTGATCCTTCTTCATATCCCAATCCAGATTTCAGCTTTGAATTTCTTTGTTGATTTAGAATGGAGGTTAATTCTTCTGATGCTTTTATACTTGGCAGATTTTGATGATACAGTCCTTTGAATTTCTCCATTTCTTTTCTAGTCTTTAGTATTTCTTCTTCTAGGGCTTCACACCTGAGTTTCTTCTCTGACAATTGTTGTTTCAGTATGTCTTCTATCTTCTTTGCCTCTTCTAATTCCACTTTCAGCAGAGCAAAATCTTCATCAGGTTCTTTACTGTCTCTTTCAACCTGTGTTAACAATTGTTTTAGCTTTCTGTTTTTAGATATGAGTCTATCAATTTCTTCCAATGCGTTGATTAGTTCTCCTTCCAAATCCACCACAGCTTCTTCCTCATTATCATCACTTCCTTTTCTTTTATTATCGTGATCCTCTTTGGCCATAAGTACAAAATCATTTGTCTTATCTTCACCGGATGAGTCACTATCAGTGTCTTCTGAGGAATTGTCATTATTTGCAACCAAACTTTTCTTCTTATTATATTTCTTGTACTTGTACTTCTTTTCATCATAAGAGTTCTGATCCTTTTTCTGATGGGGACACCTAGATGAAAAATGACCTATCTTACCACAGTTAAATCATTTGAAGGGCAACTTCCCTTGATATTTTCCTGATCCTTTCTTTAACCTTCTCACAAATTTTGCCTCTATGTCATCAAATTTTGAATCAGTATTCTTGTCTGCATTAAATGATGCTTCTCTAGTACTGGATTTATCTTTGTTAATTCTCATTTCATATGCAGTTAGAGTTCCTAGACGTTGATCAATGGACAGAGTTTTGAGATCATTTAATTCTTCTATTGCAGATACTTTTGGGTTAAATTTATCAGGCAGGGATCTTAAAATCTTATGAACTAAGAGTGAGTCATCAAACGTCTCACCTAGACCCTTCATGGAATTTACAAGTTCTTCAACTCTTAAAAAATACTTGCTAATTGTTTCATCTTCATTCATCTTCAGTTGTTCAAATTTCAATCTGTAGGTTTGATGTTTGGCACCTTTTACTTTCTCATTTCCTTCATAGCTGTTAATAAGTTTACCCCACATTGCTTTGGAAGTATCAAGATGCATCACTTTTACAAATTCATCTTCAGCAAGTCCATTCAAGATAGCATTCATCCCCTTAGCGTTAAAGCTAAACTCTAACTTAGCATCCTTGGTGGCTAGCACAACAGGCTTTGTATATCCAGTCTCTACTACATCCCAAACATCAGCACCCAAGGCCATTAAATATGTTCTCATTCTAATCTTCCATAAGGAAAAATTTGTTCCATCAAATAGAGGGGGCTTAGAGGCTGAAGTCCCTTCATGACTTGTCATGTTTAAGCTTATAGATCTACCTTTAAATAAAAGGAACCTGGATCTGATACCAATTGTTGGAAGTACTAAAACAACTGAGAGGGGGGGGTGAATCAGTTGTATGTGAGCTTAAACAATTTTAATTATGTTAAAATATTATTAATCTTTCTTCATGTGGTCATCAACAATATACAACATATGGACAGTAAAATTAAAGACCATCAGTCACACATAAAATACACATAGAGACAGATTTTCATGAGGAAACCCATTAAGGGAGAAAACCTCTTCTTCTTCAAAATGATAGGCAATCTTTTTCAGTTCTGTACATCATTTATAATTGAGCACCAACTCAATGAGAGGCTGCTACCTCTGTTTTACAAGCTGCAACTTGTTTGAGATCTCCAACTCTCTGGTTTCTCTACCACCTACTAGAAGGAAGCACCAACTCCCTGAGTATTCCAGCACCAACTGGATGGAAGCACCAACTTCCTGAATGTTCCAGCATCAACTGGATGGAAGCACCAACTTCCAGTTACACAGGATTCAACCTGAATAACAGAAAACACTTGTTCTCCCTAGCACCACCCTGCCACCCTGGTTTCTCTGGCTGCAACCAGATGGAAGCTTCAACTCCCTGTGTTCAAGCACCCACTTGAACCTCTGAGTACAACAGTCCTCCCGAGCACCTCCCAACCTCCCTAGAATATAAAATAATGAATACACAGACAATTTATGCAGATAAATCACTTCTTACCATTCTTTCTCTGTTATGTAAATCTGATCTTCAACAAATTGTTCTGCAATTCTTTTCTTCCTCTGTCCGTTCAACAGGTCTGCTCTGCATCACATTCTTCTGTCACTCTGCTCTTTTTCTTCTCTGCCTTTCATTCTGTTCTATTTCTCCTTTACATTTCATCTCATTCGGTATATCTGTTAAATTTCATACTACGCATCTTCTCCTTTCCTCTTTCTTACTGTTTCATTCTTTTTCTATTCAGAATAGCTAACCCAATTCAATCTCTCTCATTTTATTTTATACACTCTAACTTGACGGTTCCACTTCCCCTTCCAATGGGCAATCCAAGGACATCTGTCTTGGCAACTGAAACGCTAACCGATTTGTCATTATCAGTCTGTTTCTCTTAACAGATTCATAACTGAAGCGTTAATGTAAGAAATAACAGCATCCATCCGATCACTTTCAAACCTTATCTGCACCGTTGTATAGTCTTTATTATTCTTTCCCTTTAAATCAGTTTTCGGAATTTCATCATTTCTTTGCCCAAGTCTCGACACTTTCATATTGTGATTTCCGAACCTTCGGGGTGAACTTTATTCTTGACTCCTTCTCTTCCCGTGACCAAGGGCTGTGACCAAGGTTTTATCGTGAAAGGTGTTTTCACGATTTCGCATATCACGAATTCATAATTCCTTATGTTGAATGTTCCTGTCATCTCTAAATCCCGATCTACCAAATTCCATAAGGAAATCAGATCAACGGTTCATATCATTTCTTGATCTGACGGCTACAAATCCATCGTGACTTCGCATATCGCGATTTCGCAATTCATGTTGCAATCCTTACCATATCCCGATTCACAAAAATCTGATATGGTATAAGATCAACAATCCATATCTGAGCTTGACTTGACGGCTATGATTGAAGCACAATATCACATATCGCAATTTCGACATTTTTAATGTTCCAAGTTCTTGTCACTTCCAAATTGCGATCCCCGAAACTCCGATGAGACCTCCTGTCGATCTTATCCTGATGGTGCCCGATCACTGCCACGCTTCCTCTACAAGTGGACGGTCCCAATCTCTTCTTGATTTAATGGCTGCGATCAAATGGCGAAATCACATATCGTGATTTCGGGGTTTTCGTTGTCAAGTGAATTGGACATTTCAAAGTCCCGATCCCCGATTCTCTGATCAAGAAAATCAACGGTCCAGATCTCATTATTGAATTCAATGGTTACGATTGAACCATGATCTTGGTGCAATCTGTTTGATACAAACCCATCTATGACAACAACCATTCGCTGTCTGCAAATTTTCCATCAATGAAAACAACTATCAACACGCATTCACTGCTTGTACAATATTTGCCAACATCAGGTTAATCAAGGAATTATGTATCAACTTAGTTCAGATTCCAGCAAAAAACATGGCTATGGATGTTGTGGTCACGGGCATTCCCCCAAAATATGGTATGTTGTTGTCTAGGTCTTGGGGGTCTAAGTTGAAAGGCAAATTGTAGTTGGATATGTCATATGCCACCATCCTAGTATTCAGACAACAGAGAAGACTATACAGAGAGACGTTGATGAAATATATGGTCAGAAGCCAAGAAAAGCCACATAACTATCCTCTGTACTCTGCACACTCTGATCTAGATTCCTTCATCCTGTATAATGACGATGATATGGAAGAACAAATCTCTCAGTTGGAAGAAGCTACATTTGACCCGAAAGAAGGCCAAGAAATCACTGAGGCAAAAGGGAAGGAAATCAGAATAAGTGAAGAATTTCCAGCAGATTTCTAGAGCATGGATTTCAATGGAACTGTAAGCAAAGAGGGAGTTGGAGTAGGAGTCTGGTTGCATAATCACAAATCCAGGTATTCGGAGAACCATTCTTACAAACTGAATTTTCAATGCACTAACAACATAACCGAGTACAAATCTTTGATGCTTGGTATGAAATTGCTAAAGAAGGTTGGTGCCAAACAAATCATGATAAGAGGCGATTCTGAATTAATTATGAAACAACTTAAAGGTGGGTATGTAGAAAAACATCCCAGGCTTAGAGATTATAGGAATGTTGCTTTGGATGCCCTTCAATGTTTCACAGAAATTGATTTGCAGGTGATGCCTAGGGGACATAACATTCTAGTAGATGGTTTAGCTACATCAACAAATACATGCAAAATACCTTTTCATTCCACTCACCCATACACGGTGGAGGTGAAGTGCAGACCAACTATCCCGGACAACATTAGAGATTGGTAGGTATTTGGGAACGATGACCAAATTGAAGATTTTCTACAATGCAAAAATGATTTCGAGTGGACAAACATAGACTTAGAAAATGATGATGAAAATGTAAATAAATCAGTTTTTGGAAATAATAGTGTAGATAAAACAGATTCATAAGAATTAGGTGAAGATGAGATAGATTCTGATGTTTTTCATTTAAAGAGTAATGTTTTACCTAGGGGTTTAGTTCCATTAGAAGACTTATTTGATTTTAATGATGTAGCTAAAAAACCTAAAATTGAAGCCAGTGGTAAAGAGGTTGAATACTATAACATAGGGACAAAAGAGAAACCCAAGATGGTAAAACTTTACAAATCTTTACCCCCTGAGCAGAAACTCAAATACATTGAACTTTTCAAGGAATATGTGGACGTGTTTGCTTGGGGTTATGAAGACTTAAAATATTATGACACAAGCATCATTCAACATAGGATCCCGATAAAAGAAGATCTAAAACCTTTCAGACATAAACTTAGGAGAATCAATCCCAAGTTACTTCCCATGATAGAAAAAGAAATCAAAAAGATGTATTATGCTAAAATCATTGCTCCTTTACGATTTTCCAAATGGGTTTCAAATATGGTCCCAACCCAAAAGAAAACTGGGGAAATCGGGCTTTGCATTGATTTCTGAAACCTGAACAAGGTTTCCCTAAAGGACAACTACCCACTGCCAAAAATGGACAACATATTACAAAAGGTAGTTGGATCCAGCCGAATCTCCTTACTGGATGGTTTCTCAGGCTATAACCAAGTTCTTGTTCACCTAGATGATCAAGAGAAAACAACTTTCACAACACCTTGGGGTACCTTCATGTACGTGAAAATGCCTTTTGGTTTGATGAAATCTGGTGCCACTTTCCAAAGAGCGATGAACATCACTGTTGTGGAAGAACTTGGAATATTTATCATAATTTATTTGGACAACATAACTGTTATTCCCAATCCGATGAAAATCACTTGCGACATCTCAGACGAGAGTTTGAGAAGTGCGGGAAGTTTGGGATTTCTCTAAATCCTAAGAAAAGACTTTTCGGATTAGAAGAAGGTAAACTATTAGGGCACACAATCTCTAAGAATGGAATTAAGATAGATCCCAGCATAATAGAATCCATTCAGAAACTGGAACACCCAAGGAATATCAAAGAGTTACAATCTTTCATTGGAAAAATAAACTTTCTGAGAAGATTCATACCTAACCTGCCTGAGCTTCTCAAGAACATCACCAACATGTTGAAAAAGGACACAAAAATAAAATGGGACATTGAATCCAAGCAGCCTTTTGAACAAGTTAAACATGCACTCACACAGGCTCTAGTCTTGATCATTCTTGACTTCACCAAGGATTTTTACCGTTTTTCTTTCGCTTCTGGACATATCATTATAGTAGTATTACTACAAAAAAACAACGAAGGGTATGAACATCCCATAGCCTTTTTCAGTAAATCTTTAAGAGATGTTGCTTTGAATTATAAAATAATGGAGAAACAAGCTTTTTCCCTGGTAAAAGCCATAAAATATTTTAGAGCATATATTCTCCATTCCCACACCATTCCATACGTTTTGAATGCAGTAGTAAAGGAAATTTTAACCCAGGATAATCCATATGGCAGAAGAGGAAAATGGATCGCTATTATTCTGGAGTATGAAATAGAGATTAAGCCTACTAAACTGATTGAAGGTAAAGGTCTAGAAAAGTTAATGGTTGAATCTAATTTCGATGCTCTTGATATTAATTTCTTAGCTACAGTAGATGAACAGGGAGAGCAGGGGACTCCAAGCATGAAAGAGGTATTTCTGAACTCTCCATGGTACGCTGACCTGATATTTGTTTTGCATAACTTACAAGCTCCCCCTAGTTTGACCAAAACTAAATCTAGGTTTTTGAAATTGAAAGCATTAAAAAATTTCATTCTAGAAGGAAATCCTTATTGGAAGGATCCTGGAGGTATTTTGTTGAATTGTCTTTTAAAGGATGAATATGACAAAGTATTTCAGGATTTTCATGTAGGAGACTGTGGTGGTCACCTAAGCTGGAAGACCATAGCTAATAAAATTCTCAGAGCTGGGTTCCATTGGCCTAAACTATTTGTTGATGTGCATCAGAAGGTGACTTCGTGTCATAAATGTCAGGTGTTCGAGGGCAAAAGGAATCTCCTCCCTTTGCCCCTGAAAACAAGCTCTGTTGAATCTCCTTTCCAGCAATAGGGATTAGATTTTATCGAAGAAATATGTCCTCCCTCTTTGGGACATCACAGGTGGATTCTTATTGTTACGGACTATTTCAAAAAATGGATCGAAGCTGTACCAAGTAGGCAAGCTACTGATTCTGTCATTATTAAATTTCTAGAAAATAATATCTTGTCTCATTTTGGATGTCCAAGAAAAATTATAACTGACAATGCAGCTTCTTTCCAATCCAAGAAGCTCGTAAATTTTTGCAACTAGTATCATATCAGTTTGTCACATTACACAACTTATTACCCTCAAGGAAATGGGTTGGCAGAGTCATCCAATAAAACCCTAGTGAACATTATTAAGAAGACATTGCAAGAAAACAAAAAGTCATGGCATAACAAGTTGGTTTTCGCACTATGGGATGATAGACTGACCACCAAGAGGTCAATTGGCATGTCTCCATATTAGTTGTTCTATGGCACTGAAGCAGTTTTTCCTACCTCCTTAGGGGTCCCTATCATGAAACTACTGCAAGAAATGCAAGATGAGCCGAACGACTCCCAGAGAAGGATAAACCAGATGATCCACTTGCAGTAGTCCAGAGAAGAAGTATACAACAAAATTTAGGTTGTCTGGGAAATCATAAAAAGGATCTTTGATAAAATAACTAAAGAAGATGACTTCAAGCTAGGTGACTTGGTTCTGAGATGGGATGCCTGAAATGAAGATACGTGGAAGCATGGAAAATTCGACAGTCTATGGAAGGGACCTTACATAATTCATGCATTCAGAGGAAATAATGATTTCCTACTCAACAACAGTGATGGGACCAATCTTCCAGGAGGACCTGCGAATGGCAGAATGTTGAAGCACTATTCACCTCCTCGGTAGGGACCTTCAGTCACACCTTTCCATTGTACAAATACTTTTATTTTTCTTACAAGTTTTTCAGCGAATAACTTTGATCAGATGCTTGAAGCCCGTAGAGAAGGCCCTAAGCCACTGAACACTGTCATCAAACTTTCAAAAATAAAACGAATCAGACAACAAAGGAAACTGTGGAGAAAAATTTTCAGAACATCAGGAAACAAGATTCTTGGCACTTCACAAGGAGAGTACCATCCCCAGGTGGAGCCACTATTATAACCCTATAATTTATAGGATCAATTGGTGACTGAAATGTTATCAATTTAGTGTTTTGTTTTTCAAATGATTTTCCATTCTATAAATACATTGAGAAAAAGAAAAAAGAAAGAAAAGAAAGAAAAGAAAGAAAAAGAATAAAAGAGGGCATAAAAGAAATTTAAACAGATCCCCATGCAATAACAATGACTTGGTCCATATAGTTTAAGCATGGCCAAGTCCTTTTAAATTTATGTTGAAAGGAGTAGTGAATAAGCTTGGCTAAACTGTTTAATCTTAGCCAAGAAAATTAGTTTAGTTAGTGAATAAATTTGACCAAACTGCCTAATCTTGGTCAAATAACCCTAGGATAGAGTAATTTTCTAGTCCAATAGTTTAATCTGGGCTAAATGTCATAGGTAATTAGGTTAGAGCATAGGGTAGTTTTCTTTATCTCAATAAAATAGGCATGATAATCGATGTTGAACCCTATCTTTGATGTTCGAAAGTTGAATGTCTAACCCCATGGTAATAAAAAAAGGGAAAGCTTGGACAAACCCACTTAAAGCGCTTATCCTAAGTTTTCATAGGAAATATGAGTTTGTGCTCACAGATTAAAGACAACGCACATATGAATGGATGAGGTGCTAGCATTCAGATCTATGGTTGATAAGTTTTTTCAGACCCCCCCCCCCCCCCCCCCCNTCCTACCTTTAACAGTAAGGGGGGGGTCTGGAATCATGTATAACAAAGGCACGCATCTGAACGACTGAGCCGTCGACGCCTAGATCCATGGTTGAGATTGAATTTCGGAACCCCTGGACCATTCTACTTTTAATGGTGGGGGGGGGGTCCAGAATGTTGGTTAAACATTATGCTTAGATCTACAGTCCAGCAGTAGGTGCACCGATGGACAACTGATGGTATTTTTCAGACACCCAAACCGGTCTACTTTTAACATTGGCGGGGTCCGGAATGGGATGTTTCTCTGGTAGGTCCCCTTTTCTAACCTGGCATGAATCCATTGCTCCAGACTCCTTCCATGTACCATTTACCATTTTATGACATACCCCCATCTCCTCATGACATCACTTTCCATTTTCTTCCCCTAAGGGTCACTTCTCATTACTCTGTTAGTCCATTCCCCTTGTTCACCCGTTACAAGTCCCTTGACCATGGTTAGTTCCCAATCAACGCCCTCCATGTCACCTAGTCATATTCGTCACTCATTGTTACCTACCATATCACACTCCAACAGACTCGTTGGCCATTTATTATGGGTTAACTTATCCATTAGAGTGTTGATCTATCCCCTACACCCAACGAGTATCTGTTTGCTCAAAACTACTCTTTTCCTTCATTCTCCCATTGCTTACTTTATCCTCTCACCAGAGATTTTATCCCTATCTTATCTCCTTTCCAGTTAGTCATCCAAAACCATAGTCATCCCCACTAACGTTTTGTTTAAATTGTAGGTATTTTCACAGTGATGGCACCAAAATCCAAGAAAGCAGAAGCCGAGGAAAATCCTTTCCTCCCACCTCCTGTTGATCTCGACAGGATCCATTTCACCGATAAACATGATTTAATCACCGAAACCAGGTGCGAATTTGACTTCATAGATTTGTAGTCATGGCTCAAAGATATTTTCTTACATCAGAGCGATGAAATTGGGCTCTGGGAATCCAACTTCCTCTATATTTTTTCCCCCAGGTTCACCATTTTCCTAAACTTTCCCTCAAATTCAAGGCTCATTACATCCCCAACCAGAGAGCCATAATATCTTCATCAGGAGAATCTCTTTTCTTCATCACATTTGAGGCCATTGATCAGATGATGTAGATACCCAAAATTGAATCTGTCTCCCCTTTCAATCTTGAAGTTATCACGAAGCTGTACCATAAACTATCATTCCCTTAGAGAGCCCAGATTTATGAGATTTTCCTCCCTTGGGATATTCAACTACCCAAGACAAATCCCCTATACCCTTCCTCCCTGTTCTCAGATAAAGGAAACCAAGTCATTCCATCGCTCTATTCTCTGCTTGGTTATTTTTCCAACCAATGGGTGGATGAACCCATATTGGGTTTTTTTTCCATATTCTCCACAGAAGAAAGACCCACCACTTAGTTCGACTACAACACTTTCCTAGTGGACAGTATTCACAAGTAGTTCTCAAATTTCACCTCAGAAGGCATGTTCCAGTATTCCTCAATACTAGCCTACATGTTCACTTTCTTTCAAGCAGACAGGTTCTCCTTTTCAATACAGAAAATGGACCAGGACGGGAGACCACAGGCGGTAACAACTTGGACTTCACTACTCAGATAGAATTCAATGGAGTTTAGTTTCAAAAAGTTTATCGAGCAGTTCTACCATACAGTGGTGAGCATGCTCAGTGGAAGACATGAACCAAGGATAAATGAGGAGATTCAGAGGATCTTACACCTCTTAGACCTTGCAATAACTGGAGACTGGTATCTTTACAAAAACCACATCGAGATCAGAGTATATGGATGCGAGTTAGCTTCATATAAACTTCCCAAGTATCTTCCCATGAGGATATTTTCCCTGGAGTACATAAGGAAAATGATTAACTCCGATGACATACATTTTGTGTCACTGAAAAAGAAACAACAGCTTAGAATTAAATTGAAAATATGGTCTTTCATCTGCAATAGCCGAGGCACTGGGGAGGAAGCAGAGAGACTATTGAAACAAATGAAGTTTCATGTTACTTTCATATGTAACTATGATCCATGTGGGATAATTTTTTAGATGAGGATTAAAAATAAAAATGTTCCATATGTTCATACACCTAATCCTAAGATAGAGAAGTTCGAAAATCAAACAGAATTGGAGCTGAACACTTTGGTAGAGATAGAACAACAGGACCCTTCGGTCACCCTCTCACAGACAACTACACCACAGGTTCCCAAAGAGAAAATATCTAGGAAGGATACTTCACCTTCTGTCACCAAAGTCTCAGCTGAAGATTTCCAGTTACACACCAAAAGGCCAAAATCCAGTCATACACATGACACGGCTGGTGAAAATGAAATCCAATCCACTACAACTATGAAAGACGACCAGTCACTTCTTAGCACAAGAAACAAGTAGATCATGTCTACATTTTTGCATAAGAATCCCACAAATACTCCACTAGCTGATCAACCAATAAAATTAGGAGAAAAGTTGAGTGTTTTTGAGAAGTATGACATGATCAAAAAGAAAAATCAGACATTGACCAACAGTACTTATGCTCAGTTTTGGAAACAGACATAAATGGCACAACACAAATTGTTGTCTGCATTCGATACAGAGAAGGGTAGAATGCACATGGCTTTTCTGCAGGCACATGTGCTGGACCCAAAAGCCATCACTGATTAAAAAAGAGAAACATTTGAGTTTCATACTAGAGATGTGCATCCCGCTGATCAGATGGATTTGCACAGGAAAAATGGAGAAATGGTTTTCTCCACGTTGGAAAATGTTGTACTGCGGATGCTAAATTACAGGTATCTCTGAGCAATGTGCAGACACAACTGAAATTATAAAATGTATCATCCTTTGCAAAGGATAACAGAATTAAGACGTTGGAAGAATTGGTCCTCAAGATCGGGTATGACCCCTTGAATGTGAAAGTAGTCGAGGATATGCTAAAAAAGAAAAATGCCAATATAAAATCTCTAAGGAAACAATTGAAACTTCCACCAACGGAAGATGAACAGGCAAAGGAGATAGCTGAGACAGAAGGGGAAAAGGATGAGATTCTCAAGTTGATCATGGAGCAGAATGCATGGTTGAAAGAGATGGAAGTAGAACTGGAAAGGTTAGTTAAAGAGAAGGAACAATAAAATTCTATGGAAGTCATTCCATTGAGTGCAGTTCCACTCACAAGAGTAAGAACAACATCTACAGCAGAAATTCCCTCAACAACTCCACTAATAGCTCTGGAGAAGATAGTAGAACTGGAAAAATCCATGGAAGATATGAATTTGCAAGAGACATAGATTAGCATACTTAAAAAGTAGGTTGAGAACCTTCAGGAACTCAAGTCTGCTTACCAAACCAACTACTCCAAGGAGAAACAAACATCAGACAAGCTCAAACAGGAATTGCTATAGCTTCAAAAGAAAACAGTGGCAGGCAAAACACTTGTTGAGGTCAATGAAAGTGTCTGGATGGATATCACCAAGTCTGCAAATGAAATATGGCCTGTGTTACAAATCATGTTCGGGCAAAATGATCTAGTGCAAAGAAGCAAGCAAGCTATTTAGAAAATAAGAGGAGAATTGGGAGAGATGCCCACATAATCCACTGAGATCATTGAATTCATGAATTCAAAAACCAGAGAAGAGTTAGAGGATTTGAAAATTGAATATAGGATAGAAACCATCATCGAGGTCAAGAGGGTCCTAACCAAAAGAGGACTGATGCTACAACTCAAGGAAAAAATCCAAACTATGGACATAGGAGTGCAAAATATTTTCAGCAAAATTGAAGCTCTGTAGAAGAAAGGCCTCCCTGGCGTAATGGTCATAAATGACAAGTTAATGACACTTTCTAATTATAAAAAGAAGCTATACACAGTGGCCAAATATAGCTCGAAATTCTTGGGAATACATGGCAGCATCACAGGCAAGGCATTCTTATAAGCCTTACAGTCAGACATCAGCATATAGCACGAGATCCGGTACATTTTCATGATCAAGCCAACTTTTTCCAAGTATACAGAGATGGATGAAGTATACCAAAGACTACTCAAAGTCATCGTTCCTAGTCACCTTCGATGGGAATAGCTATTCAATCTGATCAAGTAGGAGATGAGGTGTCCAATCCTAGTCATCTATCCAATCATACGAGGTCGAGCAAAGGATTCACCAATGGTTTACCCCAAAAATCAGCGTGAATATTTCAACACGTCATCAAATAGTTCCTAAATTTTTGTATCTTGTTGAGTTATTTAGCTAAATTTAGAATTTTCCATGTCCTGATATTTAATGACATTATCGTATGTAATTCTTTTGATTATAAATACTTCAAATTTTGAAGTACCGGGGGTTGATCTTTACGCCCTGTAAACTAGAAAGACTGCAATTTTATCAAGAGATATTCCAGTAATACAAAGGGACGTTTTAGAGGATTCTCGCGTGTTATTCATTGGTGATGTTTTCTTTTCTATGTTAAATGTTTTTCTCCCTCAATTGTCATATTGTTTTCTAATCTAATCTTTTAAAAGTAGCACATGTTGCAAGATTTATCTTCGTATACCCTATTTCCGGCTTTGAAATATCTTAATGTTTATCTTTCTGATATTATAGTGAAGAAATTCTTAAATGCTTCTTTACTTTAATTGATATTCTCATCTTTTCTTCTATTCATCACTTTACTGCTAAAGAATCCAATGAATGAATTATCTTGCTCTGTGAAAAGAATCTTTTAAGTTATGTTTAGACCTATATCTTTATAATACAGACCCCATAGCCCAATGGAGGTGTAAAACCCTTTTCAGCCAACTTAACAAAAACAACAACAAAACATTCAATCTTATCTTTTTTAACTAGCCTAATATCTCAAAGTTAAAACATATCTAAATCATACATAGAGATCCCTCTTTGAATTTTGAAATGGTTGAGTAAAGTTACCTCTTGTAAATTTCTTCTACTCTGAAAACCTCTAGGAATTTACAGAGCGTTAACATGTGCTATAAACTACTGAACACACACTTAACAAACCATTCTTTATTGGTTTATCTTCCATTACATGATGCATATTGTAGGTTTGACAATACATGTTTTATGCTTTCTATAACCTGTCCATTGTAGGTTTGACATTACATGTTCTATGCAAGTGGATTGTGTGAGCACGATGGAAAAGAAAATAACAATGGAACATTCTTATCTTTCCTCTTCTCCTATTCACTGTGTTCTTCGTCTCTGAGGAATCAATTTCCTCAACCACAAATCTCCCAAGAGTTGGACACTATTGGTTTAAACACCCTTAGTTTCCAAGAGCAACCTATAACAGGGTTTTCAAAACTGAATTTTAGAACATCTTTGGAGCTAAGGGATACTCCAAGGAGTGGACAAAAGAGGAGCTAATCAACCCTCTCATAGTCATCACCCGATTGATTACATATGAAGGTAGATACTCTGTCTTTAAAGCCTATCAATTTCAATTATTAGCTCACTTTCCTTTCAATAAGCCATTGTAACTTTCCCTTTTACTTCTTGAAGATTCTAGAGAATATGTCTTCCCAAATGAGGAAACATGTAACCAATCCCCACAACAACCTATTTTACCATGACCTTATCAAACTACTTGTCTTCACTGACTTGGAAAAATGGGAGAAAACGTGGGATGAGTTCATTTACCAATTTTCAAACCCTCATACTACAATCAAGGCTAGGAAGAAGACTCTTGATCTAGGGACTGTTACTCCACCCAAACCCTCATGCTCAAGCTATTCCTTTATCGAACCAAAAGTCCAAGAAACTTGTTGATACCCTTACAGCCTCATTAGGCAAAAAGACCAAGAAGCGTATTTCTAATTCATGGCACGAGGATGTTCCATATCTTCGGTCTAGGGGGAGTTTTCCTAATCTAAAAATGCTAAGCATTGCCCATTTTTATAGCAAACCAATGAGAAGAGGAAGTAGGATTTCTATCAAAATTTTGTCATACTATCTTTTTACAAAGTCTTGGGATATTGTATCAGAAGTTGTTTGTATTGGTATGCTAAATTTTATACTCCTGACATCATTGTGCATTTTATAACCTCCTGTGCATTTTTATGTTTATTCTATAGAAGATTTCTTATACTTAACTACTCTTTGTGACAAATACAGAACGATTACAACTGCTAAATAGTTACTGTTATCTGTATTCCAAGCTTATGAAAAGAGGATCAGTTGTTTGAATTGTTACATATTAATGACAGAGAAGAACAATTCTCCTGTTCACCATGCCTACCAGTACAAACCAAGCATTTTGTTAGTATTTGTCAGCTCTGTCAGTCACCAGTGATCAAATTTACTCTTTTGTGTGATTGATAGGATTATTAAGTCAAATTGTTATGTTCTCAAAATAAAATTCTCAAATACAATTTGACATATCTTGGTTGTAAAATTTTAATTGGTGTGTCTAGGTGTCAAAACTACTCCCTCCACTCATCCAAGGTCATAAATCTTCATCATGGTCATATCATCATTCCTTGTCATAAATTTCCAGATATTTGTCTTTGTCAAAGTTTTACTTCGAAATTGGTTTCTGAATTAAGGAAGATGCATTTGACAAAAGTGAAAGAGGTTTTTGTCAATCATATACCAATAAACAAAAAACTCCTTCAGTTTATGCACAGGTTTTATCATTTGAGAGAAATTCCCCAAATACAGTCGCTATAGGAGGGTTCTCTGTACATTTGGACAAATTGACTTCAAGTTAGTTTTTCAGAGGGTTGGAGAAGGCATTTGCAGTGCTTGATGGTTCCCTTGAGTAGTAGACATTATAAAATTTCCAACCATACCACTCTTATCCCAAAACTCTGTTAGAAAAACAGGACTGTGGAGCAATAAAATAAAACAAATGTGGAAACAAAACACATAAGATACACAATACAATAGAGACACAGATTTACATGGTTCACCCAGTGTGGGCTATGTCCACCAGAGAAATTGCCAGGTCCTTCCTTTATTATTATCCATCATATGAAGGGATACAAACTACAACAATCCCATTGTAACTTCATCTTATTTATCTCACAGTCTCCTATCTCAGAATACAATATTCGCCATCAACCATAGCCACAATACATTTCCCTCATAAAAGAGGGTTGCCTTCTAGGGAAAAAAACCCTAACATAATCTCTATCGTTAGATCTACGACCTTATAATGAATGGTCTAGATTTACAATGAAATTACAATATACATTTACAAGGCAATTTTTCCTTCGGGGGCTTCACCGCCAAACCCACACTGGGGGCTTGCTTGCCCCCATACCCCCCAGCTGGGGGGATATCCCCCCTGGACCCCGTAGAGGGGGTACCCCCCCTCTGCACTCCCCCGTGTGGAAGAGTGTACATACTTCTGGGGTGTAAATACTTCATGGGGTATAAACACGGCTGATAGTAAAATACCTATGAATCAAGAAGATAATCAGGCTCCACAACCAACAAAATCCTTTGGGAAGGCGTCCAAAATCCTTCTCAAAGACCACGTTGTGCTTCTGCTAAGAGCACACTGCACTTCTGCAAGTTTTGAGTAACCAACTTCAAGATGGGATTCTAAGACAATGAAAAAGTAGTTTTGAAACCTGTAGGAGGTTTGTGTTCATAACATACCAAAACAGAATAACCTCTCTCATTTTTTGAATATAATTTATTTTTTGTGATATATTCTATCATCTTAGAGGCCTATACTTTCAGAAAATAAAACACTCTGTTTTTCTTGTTTTAGTCATATTTTTGTTTCGTGTTTTCCTAACAACTGAAAGTAAAGTTTTGGAAACCAAGAGAGGTTTTTACCAATGACATATTTAAAAAAAATAACTCCTCTCAGTTTCTAAATATACATTATGGTTTTGTATATATTCAATTCTCCTAGAGGCCTATTTTTTCAAGAAATAAAATACTTTGTTTTTCCTGTTTTATACATGTTCTCTTTTTGTGATTTCCTAACAACCGAAAGTGAATTTTTGAAAACCAAGAGAGGTTGTTACACAGGTTTTACTATATTGTAGTTACAGGTGTCACTTTGATACCTATTTTTCACAAGTTCGCCATGCCAAAAATTGTTGCGCTTATGGGAAATCACTTTTAGAACTAATTTTGCAGAGGTAAAATTGTTTTTTTGCATGGTTTAAAGGATCAAGGTTATAATATACATTTCAATGCTTCCTCACATGTCATCAACAACCTCCAAAAACTCCAAACCCTCCAGTTCAACTTAGAGAGCATGAAACATTGAGTTGTCATTTACGCCATGATAATGTTGTCCTACAACCCAAGATGAATTCTATATAGCATTAGGTTGATCATATTAACTTCCACCAATAAAATTATTTGGATGAAATTGAAACACCACAAAAATCCTAAGTCAAAATCCCCCAGGCAAGAGGGAGAAGCTTCTAAAGCTAATCCACCCCCTCCTTCACAAGTTTAGTCATAAAGGGTAATTTATTTTTGTTTGCAGTGGGACCTGCAAAATCTTAGGTGCAAGGCTAATGTTGGGCCTGAGATATGATCAATTCTATGACAGTTATTATACACTTTTGTCGAATGTATATATGTGTTTTTCATCTTTTGAAGGATCTTTTTGAAGAATTTCATGATAAAATGATATGATCGACACTCGGTACGTATAATCCATGTTTAATGATTGTATTGTATATGATTAATCATGTTTTATGATTTCCAAGAGCCAATTCATGTTTTTTGATGTTACAGAGAGAAAATGCACTACGTTTCTACTTCCAGTACTCGTTCGAGTACTTCATCCGACACTATTATAGGAAACAAAATTAAACATTAATTTTTGGGAGGATGAAGTGGAATCTGAAAAATATGGCACATGGGTTTTGTGCACAGTATGCCCAATTAGTCCCCTCTTGGGTCGTTTCCTGAAATTATGAACAGATTAAGAGCAGTTCATGGTTTTCAATTCGACATATGACACTCGTTCTGACACTCGATCTGGCATTTCGTCCAGCACCTCTTCCTGCACAAAGACATAGGGTGACTTGGCGATTATGGCATTCGCGACCAGTGATCGAAAAATCTGAAATGTGGGTTTTTCTCGTGTTTATCCCCTCCAGCTACTGAACTCTTGAGAACTCAATTTTGGGTTGTTATGGTGGGTGATTATTGGGTAGCTCTTTTTCGGCAGTTAGGGCACCATAAATGAAATTTTCCAATTTTAGAAGTGGCTCGAACCTCTTGTGGTCGACCACTTAGCCTATAAAAATTATAAATACCACCGAGGTGGTCAACCATAAGCTAAGCATCATATACATCAATGTGATAGCTAGAAATACGTTTTTACTCTGTTTTGATATTTTACATTGCCAGAATTATGCAAGAACTATGTTTCTACATTTTAATGGTTGATTCCTTTTGCTGAGCTCATGGTGTTCTTTTAGGGAGTGACCACGACTTGCCGGGGGGGGCACCAACAGTATGGTAACTCTTCTTTAGTTTATTTATGCATTTATGTAGTATAGTTGTCTCTCTTTATTTCCTGTACATGCATTTTTCTTTTGTTATTTAACTTCTTGTTGTAGTTTAAGTTAATTTAACTCTCTTTTGCAGGTTAGTATGAAGGCTTGTGCTAACATGAATTGATCTTGCAGTTAGGAACAAATTTGTAGATCCCTAGACTAACCCCATGCATAGTTAGATATTAGATTATGTTTTCATTTATAATTGTAGAATCAAGTTTAAAACAAAGTTTTAGTTAGAATAGAATAAAGTTTTTAATTGGGTTTTCTTTGACAACGGCTTGATGGATGGATAGAATTGATTTTAGTTTTTAATCATAGCTTGCTTATTTCATTTTTATGTGGAATTGGCTTAGCTAGTTGTTGGTTAATGTAATTGTTAGTTTACTTTTAATTTCAGTTTTTAAGCATTTCTTTCTTCCAGTTTGATTTGTTAGAATAGATGTAGTATGGTTTCATTTACGTAATTTCCTTTCCTAGGATTAAATTGCAATTATATTTCTTAGTTAATGGTTGAATCTAGCTTTTCTTATAATGATGATCTTGTTATGTTGTTCATGGTTCATATATGAATATGCAGGGTATCTAACATTGTTTTTGTCATGGATAAACTCTCATTGGATTGTTTAATCCATACCTTTCATTTTTCCATTGAAATTAGTGTTGAGCTTATACCACTTGAATTGTCCTTTGTTTTCAAGTGCCATCGAGATATCATCTGACACCGAATACATTCACACAACCACCATCATTATATTTGAATTGTCATAGGTTAAAGATAGTTTCTTGCTTCCATAGCTTAGAAAATAGTTTTATTGTTGTTGTAAGATAAATAGACTTTGGTTTGATAGATTAGATAGTAGTTTGCTTATCATAGACTACGAATTAGTTGTTAATCTTTATTGCTTTCAATAGAATAGATTTCCTTTCATGCATTGCATTGAGCATTTAGATTTCCTTTCACACATTAGAAAGAGTTTTGCATTAGGCATTTAGTCCACTTACCTCTTAGGCTAGATAGTTGTTCAATGAGAAGTCTTTGCTTACTTGTCCATTTGCTTTAGTAGGATAGATAGTTGTCCTTGCTTACCTATCTTTTTCTTTAATAGATTAGTTAGGTGTCTTTGCTTACTTGTCTATTTGCTTTAATAGGTTATAGAGGCACTTTTACTTACTTTTTTATTTAATTTCTTTCATATGGTAGTTTCTCATTGAATGTAGGTTGGCAAGTTAAAATAGTTTTCTTTCATCATTTGCTTATTGATATGCTTATATAGTTTATTATCACTTATTGTTGAACTAGTTTGATTTACATAGGGTTCTTACTTGCTTTCTTAGGAACTATCCATCGATCATTTGCCAAAATATACTTAGGTTACCTAGTTTCCAATTTCTTAGTAGGGTTTTCTTATTCGATAGTTTTGCTTAAATAGATCAACCTTAGATAGATACCTTCATTAGTTAGACCATACTCCTACTAGTCTTCTACCTTTGGCATATATTTTTCTACAACTCTAAGTTTGCGTACCTTGGGTTGAAAATTTAAATTGAGGGTATTTTAGTGTCTTTTTTAGTACATATAAATCACCTAAAACCCCCCTGAACATCACTATGGTGAAAATAAAGAATGGGTCTCGACTACGAGGCCATGTTAGGTACCCAAATACAAAAGATACACTGAAATAAATGAGGAAAGAGGGAAAATCTCATAGGAAACCCCGCCCCTCAAATTACAATGCATAAAAAAATAAAATTAGAAGGAACAAAAAGAAATTGCCAAAGATTCATAATTTATATGTCCACACATATCCAATTTATTTTCTTGTGATGAAAAACATCCAAATAAAGTTTGGATGAAACTTTGAAAACCGTGCGGTCATTTTTGGAAAAATGCTGAAATTTTATTGATTTTAAAAATATCATAACTTCACTTTCTGGACTCCATTTCAGACGATTGCATTTGAAATTGGATATTTTCCCGAGAGGAATTCAAATATCCAATTTGTTTCTGGAAATTGTGTGCAAAAAATATCAGAATGACCTCTGATGTGTGTGGTTCCCATTTTGTCTCTTGAGATGCATGAATTTCAGAAAAAAAAATCTGAAA
Organism: Picea engelmannii; assembly: GCA_009831015.1. NCBI lineage: Eukaryota > Viridiplantae > Streptophyta > Pinopsida > Pinales > Pinaceae > Picea > Picea engelmannii. The sequence goes on along the minus strand of ML793451.1, from coordinate 589,492 downwards.
TGGAGTAGACATCATCTTCAATTATTGGAATACAAATTTGTGCAGATACTTGTGTAGAAGGCTCTTCAAATTGAGATGATTTATCTTCCAGTGGTTTTTCTACATTCTCTATATTGTCAACATTTTGTGTGCATTCTTCCTTATTCCCAAATAAAACCTCCAATATGCTCCATAAATCATTTGGAGTGAATTCTTGTGAGTCATCATATACTTGATGGAGAATTTAAGGAGAAATAAAATAGAGGATACATCCTATGGCCATATCTTGTCTATTGATAAAACAAAAATTATCATCGGAAGAATCAGACTCTACTTCCATTTCCATAGTTATTTGGTACAAGCCTCTGCATCTGCGAAGAAGCAAAATTATTGGCTTCCATTCCAAATAATTATGAGGTGTGAGAAGTATTTTTGACGAATAATCCATCTTTTTCTTGTTCTTCAATCTTCAGTACCTGGAAAAATAATTTGGTTTAGATTTTTCTTAGAAGTACGTCAGCTTTGATACCATGTAAATGTGTTGACCCTGCACATATTAGATCTATATATAAAATACCACACACATTTGCAGAGAGAAATTGAGAAAGAAGAAGTAAGAGAGAAAGAATGGAAGAATTCTCATTAACCGTATTCCACACTCAAAGAGTGAATAATTTATAATAGATATAGTATACATGAGTAACTAATGAGCCATAGTGGTGGTCTAGATTGATCTGGACACACACCAACAGTTACAGGAGTAAACTGCCACCCAGTCTAGTCAACTAGTCAACTAGTCTTTAGTCAACTAAATGAAGAGTGAGTAGTGAGGAATTAACTCAGGGAAACAAGACTAATGTGCCAGTTTGGTGATGATACCAAGGTAAGTTCGAATTAGCATGGTGATGATCCCAATGTTTCATGGTGAAAAAACCAATGCAACATCTAAACTCAACTCAACTAGTCAAACTAAAGTGTCAGCTGGAAGAGAATATTCTTCAGGTGGAATATTCTCCCCTAAAATATAGGAGATTGGATAATGACTAATTATGACTAATAAGCAAGGAATAACCTGAGGAAAAATAAATCTTAGGTGTGTGAAGTAACTCCAACAATCCAATCCTCCACTATGATTTTCTTTCAAAAGGTTATCCCTCATTAAGAATTTTGGCATGCACAACTGATTCCCCTTGAACAACAATATGTCTTGAATCATGTATTTTTTCCTCTTTATTATGTCTCTCATCATAGGATTTGCACATGCTTCATATGGTTCCTTGAAATCTATATCATCATAATACATGTCCTTAAGGTGTTCAAAACCCAAGGTCTTCACCTGAAATTCCTCCAAAATCAAACATCTCTTGCTCAATGCATCAACAAGTTTGTTAGCATTGCCAGCAATGTGTTTTATGAAAAAAGTAAAATTTTGCATAAACTCAACCCATTTTGCATGCCTCTAATTCAATGTTTCATGCCTGGTTATGAATTTTAAATCCTCATTATCTCTATACAAAAAATATTTTTGTGGGACAAGGTAATGTCTCCACTTATTCAAGGCTTGAATGATGGCATAAAACTCCTTATCATACGCTGATTATTTTCTCTTGGCCTCATTCAAATTCTCACTAAAATAAGTAACAGTTTTGTTATCCTAGCTCAAAACTACTCCAATTGCAACTCCACTTGCATCACATCTCACCTAAAATGTCTTCTCAAAATTCGGTAAGACCAGAATTGGTGGTTCTGTTATTTTTTCCTTTAGTATAGTGAAGCTCCTCTCGGCTTCTTCTATCCATTTAAAACACTTCTACTTATTCTTTACATTATCCATCATTAGCACACAAATTCCACTGTAGTGTCTAATGAACTTCCTATAGCATTTTTCTAATCCATGGAAGCTCGTTACCTCAAACATGCTACTTGGTGACGATCATTCTTTGATTTCTTTCACCTTCTCTAGATCCATCTTCAGTTCATTTGAAGAGATCACAAAACCTAAGTAAATGATTTATGTATTTGTAAAATAGGAATTCTTCAGATTTATCAACATCTTCTCTTGTTGTAGTCTCCTCGTCACTAATGTTAGGTTCCTCATATGCTCTTCCTTAGTCCTACTAAATATCATTATATCATCGAGATATACAACCACAAAATTTCCAATGAAATCTTTTAGTATTTCATTCATCAGCCTAATAAAAGTACTTGGGGAATCTGTTAAGCCAAATGGCATAAGAATCCACTCATACAAACCTTCATTCATCTTAAAGGATGTATTCCTCTCATCACCTTCTCTCATTCTAATCTGGTGATATCCATTTTTCAAATCTATTTTAGAAAAGAAATTTTCTCCACTTAGACATTCCATTAAATCATCCATTCTTGGTAAAGGAAATCTATACCTAATGGTGACCTTGTTAATGGATCTTGAGTCTGTACACATTCTCCATCCTCCATCCTTATTTGGACTCAACATAGTTTGTACTGTGCATGGACTCAAGATTTATTTGACCAAACCCTTATCTAACAATTCCTAGACTTGGTTCTTCACTTCCTCATTTTCTTGAGGTGTCAATCTATATGCTGCTTTGTTTTGTAGACCTGATCCTGGTATCAATTAAATATGATGGCTGATACTTCTGATGGGTGGCAATGAGTTTGGAAGCTCATCCACCACTATGTCATCAAAGTTATCCAATAATTCCTCAACTTGTCCAGGAAAATCATCCATTGAAGTAATTATAAGGATAACTTTGGGTTTCCTCACTACAACAAACTGCATCTCTTGTTCTTCCTTAACTTCCTTCAGGAGTTCCTTCCCTCTCATGAGAAGTATTCTTGTGTTGGGCTCCTCTTTCACTTTATTCTCCTCTGTTGGCAGCAACATGTGTCCTACCATTCTTCTCTAATGTTATGTATTTTTTCTCCCATCATGAATGACATTCCTGTCAAATTTCAATGATATTCCCAACAACATATGGCATATATCCATGGGAATTACATCACATAGGATTTTATATCTATTTCATCTTATCTTAATTCAACCAAGCATTGTTTAGTAACCATTACCTGGTGTCCTTTCTACAACCACAAGACTTTGGATGGCTTCGGGTGTGCAATTGTTTCCAGCTCCAATTTATCCACCATCTCTATGGATACTAAGTTTTCAATGCTCCCATTGTCAATTATCACCTTGCATACTTTGTCTTTAGTCTTGAAATCTATTCTGAAGAGATTGTTCCTCTACACTGGCCTTTCAACTTCTACCTCTAGTTTTAAGAGAACTTTCCTCAACATCATAGATCTTCCATCCTCTGCTCCTTCTGCTTCAACATATCTTCCTTATTCTTCTGAAATGTGAGCTTTACATCCTCCTTCTCTCTTTTTCTCGAGACATTCCCAAGACATGTGTCATGTCTTTCCACAAGAATAACATCTTACGTCTCCTCCTCCTCTTCTTCCTCTTCCCCTAGAAGAATTTCTTCGACCACCCTGTCTTCCTTGAGAATTCTCTCCTCTTTCAAAGTGACTATGTGGTTTTTCAGTCTCATCCTTAGACTTATGTGCCTTGTCATGGAAAAGTCACTTACCTATGTTAGGGACTGGGACCTTACCTCTCCCTAAATGGCTTTGCTTTCTGTCCAACTTTTCTTCTTCCTTCAATTCAAACTAATAAGCATCCTCCATTGTTATTATTGACATCATGTTGAGTTCATCTTGGATTTCATATCTCAGGCCATTTATATATCTGGCTAATTTTTATTCATCTCTCTCTCTTTGTCTAGTTCTGTTGTTCAACATATAGAACTCCTCTGTGTACTCTTTAACAATCATCCCTTTCTATCTTAGGATCTGCATTTTCTTGAACAGATTGATCTGATAATCCTTGGGCATGAACTTAGCCTTAAACTTGGCTACTATTCTGTCCTAACTCTTTATCTTCTATTTACCTTTGCTTCTCCTCTCAACCTGCAATTCCTCCCACCACAACACTGCATGTCCTTTTAGTCTGGTGATAACATGTCTCACCCTTCTTTCCTCATCGATGTCTTCATCGTCAAAATATTTGTCCATGGATCTTATCCAATCCAATAGCTCTTCAACATCTAAATTGCCTTCATTCATTGGGACCTCCATCTTGGATCTGCCTTCTAATCTTGAAATCGCTCTCAGCAAGCGTTCTTTGGAAAAATACTCTCCTGCATCTTCTCCAACATCATTCTCTCCCACTAGTTCTTCGCTCTCTGCATCACTGACATCTCCAGCATCAGGTGCACATCTCTGCACTGCTTCCATCGCCTCTAATCTTGCACAAAGTTGTCACATCTCCTTTTCTACAGCTTGATTGGCCAAAGGTGGTTCCACTCGTCTCCTGAGTGGAATTGTGTTGACTATCTCTCACATACAAAGTACAACTTCGATTCCTTTCTCTCCTTCGCCTGAAATCTACACACACAAATCGACTCTGATACCACTTGATGCAGACCCCCCTTCTCTCGTAAGTGTTGCGCAACCTCCTGGTCTAGGATCAATCAAGAAACTAAGTCGGATTGACTCTTTGGGTCTCTTCTAGACTCCAAACCCACTTACACAGGTCCTTGATCCAAATACGCAAGTCATGGGAGACCCGCGGATCTCTCCTAAGCATTGTTCGAACCTCAACGCCAAACGATCACTAGCTCTTCTCTGGATAAGCTCTTTCCTTTATGTGACCACGACTGTGACCACTCACCTAATTGAAAGGTTCATCACGATTTCACATTTTGGGTCTATGCACATGAGTCACTCTGACTCTCCTGACCTTTGAAATCCCAACAGGATCCTAGTGTGTGCTAGCCCCTCTATCCTCCCTCAGCGATGTGACCCTTCTCTATGACTGTGGGTTAATATTTCGAGCACGTGACAATTTTGCATATCAGGACTTCACGTTTCAAAATTTTGGAGGACCTCTCACCTCCCTTCTTTTGATATCTCCCTCCCCTGGGAAACCAATAGTCCATATCTCTCCTAGATCCGATGACTCAGATCAAATTGTAGTTTCACGATTCACGAGTTCTTGTGATTCTTCCTTTGATTCCTCTGATTCGTGAGCCAACGAAACGATGATATCTTGCCACATTTCCCCTTCGATGGATGGTTCCAATGATTTCATAATTTCGTGACCTTGTTCCCCCTATGTGCTTTCAAAATTATCGTTCCTTCACTTTTCCTTGATCAGATGGCTATGATTCTCCCTTTGTTGCGTTTACGCTTTATTTAGACTTTGAATATTTTTAAAGGATTCAAAGGATTCAACCTTTTTCCTTTGTGCGAGTCCGTTTATTGGATCTTGTTAACACTTATGAAGAGTGTTGTCCCTCCTGAGCTTGGTCTTGTGAAGACTTCGGTTTCCCATGCACTCCTTACATTCAGGGATTTTGATAAATCAGATACGAAGGGTTTCTCAAAGAGAAATGCCTCTCTCCCTCCTGGAGTTCTCCTTTCCTGGTTCTTTGGCTTCTGCAAAGTCCCTTCGACACTTGCTGCAAAGTCCCATGCACTCCTTGCACCAGATATTTACGCAAGGTTCAAATTATTGTGGACGATTGTGCATGCCTTGCACCAGTCTCTTTTCACTCCTTGCAAAGGGAAAGTTTCGTGCTATCTCTTCTCAGCTTCAGAATCGAGACATATCTCATTAACGCACTCCTTGCATTTTGTGTGAACACTTGCACTACTTTTACATTAGAGAAATAGTTGAAAATTATCTTAACATTCACAGTTCCATCTACTCATAACGAAATTCATTCATTCATGAAAGAAAAATAATATGGAATTTCAAACATTGTCCACCCCATGAATTGGATCAATTTCCTCTGTTATATTCCAAAATGAAAATGGTTACAACTATAAATGAACAAGAAAAACAGCTGAAGTCTTCTCCTAACTTCTATCTTATTTTCTTCTCCTAATATCTCTATTCCTAGCCAGCCTCATTTGGGCATAAAAAAACTCTATTTAACTCAAAGGGATCTTAGGGTTTCCCTTGACTACTTGTTTACATAAAAATTATCCTAGTGCGGTCGCATTCTAGAGCCATAGTGAAAAATCCCACTTCGTTGGCCATCACTCAAGCATGCCTCCAAAGTATTTTTCCGGCGTTGAGTTAAGACGGTCTTCAAAATATATGTCGTATCCTCCAGGGTTGAGGTTTCGTACATATTCCCAATGCTGATAGGTCTTTCTCTGTGTTTTTGAAAACAATGCTTTTGCATCAGGGTGACCCACTGCTGAGCATGATGAGAAGCGTGGTATAAAGCTGAGAGGTTCTTGGAAGGTATGCATGCAGTTGATGGAACTCAATTAAAAGATAAGTATACATTCCCTGTTCATTTAGATGCTATGTATTTATATATGTTGTTACATCTATGTTTTTTTCTGAATTACTGTATGCATGCTTTTACTGTTATTTCTACATCAATCTGTGTATTAGCAGAATATGTTGTATGTCTATGGTTTTATTTATAGGCAGATGATAATTTTTATTTATATGAGATAGCATGTCCCGGCCTGAGTGGCTGAGGGTCTTAAAACAAATTGGTATTAGAGTTAAGAGAGATGAACTGTAGTGACGTTTCCTGACATGTTGGTGGTTGGGGATGTTACAAATTGGTATCAGAGCTAAGAGATATGTCTTGTAGTGAAGTTTCCCAGCTTGTTGGTGGTTGGGGACATTACAAATTGGTACTAGATCCAAGGTTTAAGCACTGAGCCTGGATGGGCCGGATAAGTGGTCATTAGAACCAAGGTTTCAGAGAGAAATTGTGACAAGAGGTTACTTTGGTCATGTTACGAATCTCAGTGGGATGAGAGGTATATAAAACCACACCGTTGGATTAGGAAAAAGGAGCATGAGAGTTAACTGCCAAGTCCTTTAGAATTCGTGGCTTCGACGAAGTTATGGGTTGTAGAGTGGAAGAGGCCGAAGGCCTGAAGTTTGAAGTCCCTGAAGAGAATCTACAATGTAGATACATGGAGAAGAGCTCGACAGTTGTATCAATCTAATTTAAAAGGGGAAAACACAGTGGTGAAAGGAAATATCCCCCGAAGCTCCAAAGTTTGGATTTAATCTGGACTGTCTGTCTAGTGGGACACGTGTCAGTAGATTGGTTGTTCAGTATTTCGACGTTTAGGAGAATGAGTGTGTGTTGAGGAGAGAACTCCCGAAGCCTGAAGTTCTGAAGCCTCGAAGAGCCGAAGTAGTGAGTCATGGAGACATCACCTGGAGGTGACGTGGACCTCTCCTATACCTGTCACATGCCCCCACCTAGAATGTTGATAGTTGTCCTATGTGGGCCCCAAGGTTGCATAACATAGTTAAAGGTCGGTAGGCCCACACTGGTGTTGATCACTATACATCAAGATCGATGGCCTAGGGGCATTGAGGGGACGGAAATTGCAAGTGAGTTAATTTTCCAGGGTGGTTCCACAATCAAAAACATGATTTTACCAGGGGGTTACATGTCAACGTTAGAAGAATTGTAGGAAAAAAGGAAGGTTACTCCAAACCGTGGTTGTATTCCCTTACAATTTGAAAGGAATTAAGTGATGTGACTATTCGTTATATTAGTTCAAGCACAAAAACCATGGGTCCCAGTGGACACGTGGTGCCAGTTGTGAAGTCAAAAGACTTAACACTCCAGAAGAATGGTTCATAAGGAAACAAAAGAAATAAATTTCAAAAGTTTCATAATGGCGAGGTGATGACACGTAATGAGATCACCAAAGGTGACATGGAAGTGTTCAGATATTAACGGTTCAGGGTGTTGTGAGTGTGTGTATTTGAAATACTTCAAAATCCTGAAGCTTTGAATCTTCAAAGTCTTGGAGATCATATGCCTGAGGTTCCATAGTGAGTGTCAGTTTTTGGATGTTGGATAGTTGTGAACTGTTGATCAACCCTACTTCATGAGTTCATCAATCCAAAAACTCGTCATATTTTTTGTGATGTTCTTTGAAAACTTTCGAAGGTGGAGGCCCGAAGTCCTGAATAAGCACCTATCGACCTAGTGCTTAGCCACATCTCGTGGTCGCATGGGTTAGGTGCTAATAGAAGGGGGATAGTGCCCAAAAATTATTGCAAGACATAATAAAACTCAGAAACAAAATATCCATGGGGATTATTGATTGATCGCAAATTGCATAATGAAATATTAAAGTTTTCATTGAATCAAATTGGATTATGAATATTGTGGAATTTTTTAAGGATTGATGGCCTAACAAATTTCGGCTGACTGCAGATTATGTTTGTAGAGTTAATGATTGTGAGAACCAAACTGAATTGTTCCATGGTGCACTAAAATGTAGGAGGCACATATTGTTTTCAGTTCAGAGAATGAAGTTAAAGGAATGGATGTCCATTTGGGAGTTGAAGGATTGAACTCCAAGGGGCATGGAGAAGAGATAGATAAGGATGGAAACATGATGAAAATCACTGAAATATTGTAGAAATATGTCCAGAATCATCGAGAAAATAAAAGAAATATCATCAAATATAAGGAACAATAGGGAAAGTTCAACATAAAGTTGATACAGAGCCTGGAAATGATAGAAATGAAATTCGATAAGGAGAATGACTCCAGTAAATCAGGAAGTCATGGGTCTCCTGATGAAAAGAGGAAATCAAGGAGTCCTGGAAGACACCATCATCACTCCCAAGGATACTCTAAGAGGAGGGCACACATTAGTTCAAGCCCATATCCTACCAAAAATCATAGGACATATGGAGTGGATGAATTGAAGGGAGAAATGAACAAGATTAAACCTCCTATGTTTTATGGAGAGCACCAAAAGGAGGAAGATGCTGAGACATGTCTTCTTGGCATGAGGAAATGTTTCCAACTGCAGAATCATTCCTCTCATGTAGAAGGAAGAATTGCAATGTATAAAATGAAAGGAAAGGAATCCATGTGGTGGGATCAACTTTTGAAGGTGAAACACATTGAAGAGAAAAATTTTACTTGGAAGGAATTCAAGAATTATTTCGAAAATAAATACTTAACTAAGAGGTACTCTGATAGAAAGATGAAAGAGTTATTTGAAATTAAGTTGGGTAGAATGATCATTGATGAATATGAGCGAAGGATTTTGGAATTGTTGAAGTATGTCCCTTTCATCAAAGATGAGATTGTCAAAATTCAAAGGTATGTGAGTGGAATGCCACCTTCCATCAATGACAAGATCCAGTATGATGATCCTAAAACTATGGAAGAAACTATAAGGAGAGAAAATTACTTATATGAGAAGCAAAGAGAAAATCCCACTTTATGGAAAGCTCGAGATGACAAGAAGAAGTTCAAGAAAGAGAAGGGGGAGAAGGGAAACAAGCCTCCCTTTTTCATAAATAGTCCTCAAGGACAACCATATTTTAGAGAGAAGCTAATGGTTGAGGTAGGGGGACAAAGGCCAAGGAAGATGCCCATTCAATGTTTGGGTTGTCAGGGAGACCACAAGTATAGATATTTTCCCCACAAAAATAACAAAATGAGAGTTGTCCAAAATTTCAACAAGAAAAAACATTGGAGGACATGGGTAGTAGAATACCAAGGATCTATGTAGCCCTGGACAACTAGAAACTTGGGTTTCACTTGCAAATGATTGAATTTGAAGTTATAATTAATAACCATGCATTTAATATTTTAATTGATTCATGGGACAATCATAGTTATATAGATCACAAGATGGTAGAAAGTTTGCATTTTCCAAGAAACAAACATGGAAAATATTAGTTAGTGCAACTGGCTACAGGAGCCAAAATAAAAATTACTGAAATGGTTAAGTCATGTCTCCTGTACATGAATGGACTAAGCACAAGGGCATATTTGAACATCTTACCTTTAGGTTCCTATGACTGTATAATTGGGATGGATTGGTTGGATCAACACCATGCCATATTAGACTTTAATAACAAGGCATTCACTTTCCTGGATGAGGAATAAAACCCAAGGAAAGTGCAGGGAATCCCAAGGGCAGTGACTATCAAAGAAATCTCAACAATGTAGTTGAAAAAGTGCTACAAGAAGGGATGCCAAATATTTTCATCCCATATGGAGGATGCACCTAAGGATAAGGTTTCAAATATTTAATACCATGCAGTCCTATGTATTCAAGGAGGTACCAAGACTACCCCCAAAGAGAGATATTGATTTCTCTATAAACTTGATGCTTGGAGCGACTCTAATGTCAAAAACCCCTTACAGAATGAGTACACCATAATTGAAGGAGGTGTGAATGCAGCTTGAAGAACTTTTGAAGAAGGGCTATATACACTCATGTGTGTCACCTTGGGGTGCCTCGGTCTTGTTCGTGAAAATGAAAGATGGCACATTGAGATTGTGCATCGATTTCAAATAGTTGAATAACGTTCATAATGAATGTTGTATTCATAGAATATCTAGACAAGTTTGTCATAGTATTTTTGGATGACATCCAGGTGTATTCCAAGTCAGATGAAGAGCATGAAAATCATCTTATGATGGTGTTGCAAGTGATAAGAGAGCACCAAATTTATGCTAAATTGAGCAAGTTCTCATTCTATCAAAAGAAAATCCATTATTTGGGACATATCATTTCAAAGGATGGGATAGTTGTGGATCCTGAGAAGATAAAATCCATCAGAGAATGGTCACCACCAAAAAATTTAATAGAAGTCAGATCCTTTATGGGTCTATTTGGATATTATAAAGGGTTCATTGTAGGGTTCTCAAGGATATCTCACCCCATCACTTCCTTGCAAAGGAAGGAGAATAAATTTCAATGGGCATAAGAATGTGAGAGAAGCTTCCATCAATTGAAGCAGTTGCTAACCAATTCTCCAATCCCGAGGATTGTAGATCCAAATGAAGATTTTGTAGTGTGTACAGATGCATGCAAGGAAGAACTGGGGACAGTCCTCAGCTAGAATGGGTTTGTAATATGTTATGAGTCCATAAAATTTAAAGAGAATGAAAGGATCTATGCAACTCCCGATTTTGAGATGGCATCCATAACACATGCTATGAAAAATTGGAGACATCACCTCATGGGAAATAAGTTTGAACTGAGGACAGACCATAAGAGTCTAGAGTATTTGTTTTATCAACCAACCTTGAATGATAGGGAGAGTAGATGGTTGGAATTCCTTTGTGAGTATGATTTTGATATCAAGCATATCAAAGGAAAGGGGAACAAAGTGGTTGATGCACTTAGCAGAAGAGTGTATGAACTACATGCTACGACCATTAGCATGTATCAAACTCATGAAAGTAGCATGATATCATGATATTCCCAATACAATTGTGTCTGACAGAGACTCAAAATTTACCTCAAAGTTCTGGAAGGGGTTATTCGAAGGGTTGGGAATGAATCTGAACTTCGACACAACCTACCATCATGAGTTTGATGGGAAAAAAAAAAGGGTGAACCAAGTGATAGAGGACATGCTAAGGATGTATGTGATGGACAAACCATTTACATGGGAAGACTACCTACACTTGGTAGAATTTTCCTACAACAATGGGTATCAAGAATCACTAAAGATGAGCCTATTTGAAGCACTTTATGGAAAAAAGTGAAACACCCTAGTAAGTTTGGATAACCTAGCTAATAGGGAAGTGGTTGGGCCATAGTTACTCAAGGAAATGGAAGAGAAAATGATGAAGATTAAGTAAAATTTGAAGTTTTCCCAAGACAAGAATAAATGTTATGCTAATAAGAATAGAACCCACATGTATTCTAAAGTGAGTAATCATGTTTTCTTGAAAGTGAAATCCACTAGAATTTCCCTAAAGCTAGGAAAGTGTTCCAAGTTGGAAGCCAGATATTGTGGGCCATTTGAAATCCTAGAAAGTATTGGACTAGTTGCAGATATGCTTGCATTTCCTACATCCATGACTGTACATAATGTGTTTCATGTTTCATTCCTTAAGAAATATACATGTGATTGATTGGAATGTGATTCTAGTGGAGCAAGAAGGCATCTTGTAGGTGCATTAGGTGCACATATTGGACAGGAAGAGAAAGAATCTCTGGAATCAATCCATAGGGATTGTAAAGGTCCAATGGACTTGATATGGTCCTAAGGAAGCAACATGGGAGAATGAGGATGCTATGTGGGTAGAGGACCCACATATTTTTGAATATTTTGAAAATATTGTTGATATTATGTAAATTTGTTGCACTTAGGACAGTGCAAAAATAAGGGGAGGGGATTGTAATACTCTAGGTTGATCCCTTGTGAAATGTACTGATGTTTGTAGGTTGGTGAGCTGAGTGTTGATAATCTAGTAGTATTATGTGTTATAGGAAAAATAACCTAGATGTTAAGGCCAATAAGACTGATTTTTGTATATGTAATTATGGAGATCATTAATAAAAAATATGTACAACAATGCTTGTAGACCGACCACAAATAAAGAATTATGGGGGATGAAGATCCACTAGGTAGGGAAAGGGATGGGACCGAGAGGATAGGAAAGAGGAGTTAAGCTAGAAGACATAACCCAAGGGAATATTGTAATATATTGTTGAAAATGAAAATATTAAAGTGGGGAAAAATAAACACAATTATCCTAAGTTCCTGGGAAAGGGGAAACAAATGCTAAATGGAGTGCATGCAGCTCTAGAAAGAAAGGTGCCAACCCAGACACATGTACTTAAAGCTGAACATTCAACTCATTGGGGGGATCACTTCCCATTCTTCCATCCTTCGCCTAACTCGCTTGGTCTTGATCATTGACCTCTGCAGTGACATCCTGTAGTTGGTGGAACTCAATTAAAACATAAGTATTCATTCCCTTTTCCTTCACATGATATGTATTCATATATGATATTGCATCTATGGTTTTGTTTGAATTACTGCAAGTATGGTTTTACTGTTATTTTTGCATTAGTTTATGTATTAGTAGAATATGGTGTTTGTCTATGGTTTTATTTATAGGATGATGATAATTGTTATTTCTATGAGATAGTGTGGCCCAACCTAGGTGGTCAGGGGTGTTAAAAAAAATTGGTATCATATTTAAGAGAGACGTCATGTAGTGATGTTTCCCGAACTATTGGTGGCTAGGGACGTTACAAATTGGTATCAGAGCTAAGAGAGACGTCATGCAGTGACATTGCCTGACTTGTTGGTGGATTGGGACATTACAATTGACTTGGAAATGGCACATGTAGTGAAAGCTATGATATACTTTCAGATGTCCTATCAAAGTTTCAGCCAATAAAAACATGTATGAAGAATGATCACAATTTTCTCTACACCAAAATGTCCTGCTATCCGACTATAGTGGGTTTCAAAAATAATCTTTGCACGCTCGCTTGTAGGAACACAGAGATGGCCTAGGTGGCATAAGAATCTATCCCGAATGTGAAAATCATTGATAGTGGCACCTGTACACAAGACCTAATATGTGGTGGAAAAGTGCATATCTTGCTGGTAAAGTTGGGGCCATTGTGATGTTTCATGTCTGCAAGAATGGAGCACGGTGGTGAGTGTGTCCACAAGATGCCCAATGAGGTAGTCAGCAACATGATTGGAGATACCTGTCTCATAATTGATGTGGAGATGGAATTGTTCCAGGTAGGTGGACCACTTCTAATGGCAGTAATTCTACATTTTCCCTTGTGTTTGTACAAACTACAGAGGCTTGTGATCAATGTGTATGTTTGTTTCTTTCCATATAATATAATGTTTCCATTGACATAAGGCTTATACAATGGAATACATTTCATTTTCATAGGTGGGGTATTTTTGAACATTATCAGAGATTGTCTCACTATGGTATGCCATTGAATGCCTCTGCAGAGTGAGAACTGTACCCACAACATAGTCAGATGGATCAGTCTCAATCTCAAATGGTTTTTGAAGATTGGGCAAGGAGGGTACTGGAGATGAGAAAAAATGATTTTTAAGATCATTGAATTCTCTTTGATACTCCTCCCCCCACACTAACTTGGCCCAACCACTACCCTTGGTCACCTGGTTGAGGGCCCATGCAATATGGGAGAATCCCAGCATGAACCGTCGGTAGAAATTTGCTAGTCCGAAGAAGATCTAAATCTTGGTTAGTGTGGTCGGGATTGGATAGTCATGGATGAATTGTATCTTATCTGGATCAACATGTATCCCATGCGCATAAAAAATGTAGCCTAGGTATTGGACCTTGTTCATGACAAAAGAACATTTTTCCAAGTTCGCATAAAGCTTGCACTATCGTAGAGTGCTTAAAACCTATTGAATATGCCGCATGTGCTCCTCCCACATTCTACTGAAGATGAGAATGTCATCCAAATATACTTCCACAAAGTAGTTGGTGAACGATATTAATACATCATCCATCAACCTCATGAAAGTGGCTAGTGCATTTGTTAAGACAAAGGGCATGACTAGCCATTCGTAGAGACATTGTTTAGACTTGAACGTTGTCGTCCAGACATCAGTTGGTTCGATGGGAACCTGATGGTATACAGACTTCACATCAATATTACTGAAGAAATTTTCCCCCTTGAGTTGGTAAAGAAGGTCATCAATCCTGGGAATGGGGTAGTAGTTCCCGACTATGATTTTGTTTAATGCTCTGTAATCAATACATATTTGTTGAGTCCCATCCTTCTTCTACACCATTACAATTGGGATTCCGCAAGGGGAGGAGTTGGGTCTAATGTGCCCCTTTTTAGGAAGCTCTTGGATATGAACCCTGATATCATCATTATCCATCAACGATCATCGATAGACTGGTCGATTAGGTAGAGGTGCACCAGGGTTCATATAAATTGGATGCTTGACTTGGTAGTGTGTCAGCAGACCTTTAGGTGAGGCGAATATGTCTCTGTATTCTTCCACGATCTCATCCACTTGATTATGTTGAAAAGATAAGCATTTTGTAGAGGCCATGGACATGGCATAGATATTTTGTTTACTGTGATCACAGATCACAAATAATACGAACTTCCCAGTCTGTCAAATGGCCTTATTTCATTTCTTAGTAGAGAATAAAGAAATAACAGTAGGTGGTTCCACCCCTGCGATCCTGCACAATTGTCTACCCAGAGAAATAATAACATTGTCAGGTCTAGACTCATACATAACATGATTCTTGAATAAATATGGTTGTCCTAAAATAACATCACAAACTTCAAGGGGAGAAATATCACACAGTACCTCATCTTTGAAAGGATGGATGGTGTACGATAGATGACACTGTTGGCAGATGATCTCTTCCTTGACAAATCCAGTCGATGGTGTAGGGATGTAGGTCTGGTATCATTGGAAGGTTCAGCTGCTTGACGACCTGTGCTAAAATCAAATTTTTCTGACTACCAATGTCGAAAATGAAATGAATCAGAGCCCCCTTGACCCACATCTATGAGTTAAAGAGGCATTCCCCTTCCTATGGTTCTTCTCATTCACTTGGCTGAAATTTGGTGGTAGCGATCGTGGCACTGGGTTCAACATTGATAATCCACTTCCATCCTTTAGGATTTGAATCGGAATCAGAATTGACCTCTGACTCTGAAGCCTTCATATCGACCATGAGGGACTGCTTGGAGAAACATTCATCGATGTGGGGCCCAGTGAGATGATCCTTCTACAAATGTAACCAAACTTGGTCGCCAATCTAAAACTGGTACTTGGATTTCTGCTAAAACTCCTAGACCTGTTGGCAGATGTGTTGAATCCACTCAATGAATCTAGTGGATTTTTTGATTGGAGACTGATCAGGGGAAGAATATATTTGTGTGGTGGAAAGAGGAAGTGCAACATAAATGGGTCCCAAGGGTTGGAATCCTAGACCCACCTAAAATGGGCTATGGTCAACGGAACTATGGAGAGCCATGTTGTGACTATGTTGGACATATGGGAGACTCTTTTCATCCCATTAGTTTGGGGATGGAAAGTAGTGGATTTTTTGAGATTGGTGTCCAACATAGACCAAATAATTGACGAAACGGTGTTGGGGAACCTATGGTCTCGTTCGTAGATGATGGTCTGTGGTATCCCAAAGTGGAACCAAACTCATCCGAAGAATATCTTAGCAGTATCTTCCACTGTGAAATTATTCTTACAAGTTGTGAGGATGGACATCTTTGAAAATTGATCAACGACCACAAATACATAGTCTTTTCCATTCTTGGTGGACAACAAAGGAGACATGCAATCCATGGAGATGGATTTTGATGGCTTCTTAGGAATAGGAAGAGGGGTGTATAAGCTTTGCTTCTTAATGGTTGGTGTAATACCCCAGGTCGATCCCCTATGAAATGTATTGATGTTTGTAGGCTCTTGATACAAGTGTTGATGAGATTGTGGGCTTATGTGTTATAGGTCAAACAACTTGTATGTTAAGGCCAATAAGCCTAGTTTTGTAGATGTAATTATGCAGATCATTAATAAAAATTATACATCTCCACATGTAGACTGAGGACAAAGAAAGAGTGATGGTGGACAAAAATCCACTAGGTAGGGAAAGGGATGGGACTGAGAGACTAGGAAAGAGGGGCTAAGATAGAGGGCATAACATAAGGGAATACTATAATATATTCCTGAAAATGAAAGTATTAAAGTGGTGAAAAATAAACCTAGTTATCCTAAGTTCCTAGGAAAAGGGAAACAAATCCTAAATGGAGTGCATAAAGCTCCAGGAAGACAGGTGTCGACCTGGGTGCATGCAGTTAAATCTCGAGAGTCATCGCATTGGGGGGATCACTTCCCATTCTTTCATCCTTCTCCTAACTAGATTGGTCTCGATCGTCGAGCTCTACATATTTGCGCACCTCTGAAACCAATAACTCAAGAAGTCGACCTGAGTCTTCCTGTGAAGCACAACATATTTGTACTTTCCAAAACTGTGTTGTACCTTACCAAATTGTGGTTTTTGACATTCCCTGAGCTATATTGAACCTTTGTTGTTGTCCTCACCTTGCAAGAAATAAGTTGAAGTGGTTGAAGAAGTGAGGTGTTAGGAACGTGGTTGAAGAGGCAAGTTTTTAGATGTGCGAGAAACTCTCTCCAAGTGAGAGAGTTTGTTGGGAAGTGACTTTCTCCTAGAGAGAGTCCAACACTAGCTACAGAGCTTTGAAAATTAGTGATCTGGCCTATTTCCAAGATGTTGAAAGGGGAAGTAGAGTAGTCGATTGACTATGGAAAAATGAAGGTGCATATTCCTGGGGTGGAACATGCATGTGGGGAATGATATTTCATGAGTAGTGGGCGTAAGAAGGCTCTTGGAGAGAATCCTTTTAGTTGCACTATGCAGTCTCATGTAACTTCAACCTAGTCTAGGATTCCCTTTCCCTAGGTGGAGCTTAGTCCCAGCTTAGTCCCAGCTTAGTCCCAACTTTTTCCTAACTTCTATATTATTTTCTTCTCCTAACATCTTTATTCCCAGCCAGCCTCATTTGGGAATACAAAATATCTATTTAACTCATAGGGATCTTAGGGTTTCCCCTGACTACTTGTTTACATCAAACATTATCCTAGTGCAGTCGCATTCTAGAGCCGGAGTGGAAAATCCCACTTCTCTCTCCATCGCTCAAGCGTTCCTCCAAAGGATATTTTTGGTGCTGAGTTAAGACAATCTTCAAAATATATGTCATATCCTCCAACGTTGAGGTTTCGTACAGATTTCCAAACATTGATAGGTCTTTCTTTGCATTCTTGATAATGATGCTATTGCATTAGGGTGACCCACTGCTGAGCATGACGAGTAGTGTGGTATAAGGATGGGAGGTTCGTGGAAGGTTTGCATGCAGTTGGTGGAACTCAATTAAATTATAAGTATTCATTCCCTGTTCATTCACATGCTTTGTATTTATATATGTTGTTACATCTATGGTTTTTTTTGAATTACTGCATGTATGCTTTTACTTTTATTTCTGCATAAGTCTGTGTATTAGTAGAATATGTTGTCTTTCTATGGTTTTATTTATAGGCAGGTGATAATTGTTATTTCTATGAGATAGAATGGCCCACCCTAGGTGGCCGAAGGTGTTAAAACAAATTGGTATCAGAGTTAAGCGAGATGAATTGTAGTGACATTTCCTGACATGTTGGTGGTTGGGGATGTTACAAATCGGTATCAAAGATAAGAGAGATGTCTTTTAGTGACATTTCCTGGCATGTTGGTTGGGAAGTTACAAATTGGTACCAGAGCCAAGGTTCAAGAACTGAGCCTGGCTGGGCCAGATAAGTGGTCATTAGAACCAAGGTTTTAGGGAGACGTTGTGACAATAGGTTACCTTGGTTGTGTTACGAAGCTCATGGGGATGAGTGGTATGTAAAACCACATCATCGGATCAAGAAAAAGGAGCACGAGAGTTAACCTCCAAGTCCTTTGGACTTCCTTCCTTCGATGAATTTATGGGTTGTAGAGTGGAAGAGGCTAAAGGGCCAAAGTCTAAAGTCACTTAAGAGGATCTACACCATAGATTTGGGGAGAAGAGCTCGACAATTGTATAAATCCAAGTTAAAAGAGGAAACTGTAGTGGTGAAGGGAAATAGCCCCTGATGCTCCAAAGTCTAGATTTAATCTGGACCGTCTGTCTATAGGGACACATGTCAACAGATGTAAGAACCTAGTTTAACAAAGCCTAATTTTTTTTTTGTAAATTTAAACATTAAGATTATTCAATACAAGAAATAAGAAATTTCATTCAACATTTTGACGTATAAGCAATAAGCAATTTCAATATTCAACATATAAGCAAAAAAAATTTAAATTTATGAACAACAATCTAATAAACTACATAACAATTCCATAACCCAACAAATTCATGAATATAGATACCTCTCGCTGATGCTATTTTCCCAATATTCGGTTGTCCTCTATGTTTCCTTGCCCAAAACTCTGTCTGATGCTCTGACCAAACCCTGCCCAAAACCAACTAACCACCCAGCCATCTAGGAGCAGCCTATCCGGCTCCCTAGCTCCAGGATTCTGTGAGGATTCCTGGCCCCCAAGCCAAAAAATCCCAACAACCTGGTGCCCCCTAGAACAGTTCACCCAAACTCCAAACCATAAAATATCCCTTAGAAAATATAGTCCTCTCTTGCAATAATGCTCCTCTACCAAATTTTCATAATCCATTCCCGAAGGCCTCTGCCCAGTCATATCCCCCCCTCCATTCACTGACTCCTACCCTCCTTTAATGCCACCCACCTTATCCCTCCATTTATTACCTTATCCCTCCACTCAATGCTTCATCCCCCTGCATACGTAAAGTTTTATAATAAATAAATAAAAATTATTAAGCTCTTAATTCATTACCCTAACCTTTAATGAGTTAATTAATTAATGAATTAATTAATCAACAGATATAAACATTTAATAAACAATTAATTAATTAATTAATATTATTAATAAATAATCATTGTTTAACTAAAATATATTAGGACATTTAATTATTTAATTAACTATACTTGATAAACCCTATGTAACTATTTAACTAGGGTTGTTACATACACCCGCCCTTTAGGAAACTTTGTCCCAAATTTAAGGTATTTTATGATAGAAGAGAAAATAAACATGGTTCACACATTCATAACAAATAACCATCATTATTAGTAAGTAAGCCAAGAAACTCATTCATACTAGTGTACATGCGCATGAAATGCATGTGTAGCTAGTACATACAAGTCTTGTTCATGTACTAATATCAATAACTATCATCTCTATAGTAATTTCTATATGCATCCAATCCCTTCAACAAGACTATTCATTTTAGAAAAGAAAATAAACCAATCTAATGTTTGCGAAATCCTTTAATTTCAATTATCTAACTCAACAATGTTATTTAGACCATTATAATTTAATGACATAATTATGAATATTCATATATATATGCATTTTCTTTTCAGAAGGAAAACCAATAAATTCCACCATAAGACAAATCTACATACACTCTCAACTATTTCTTCTCATCCTTCCTCCCTAACTTACTTCCATCTTCCATTCCTATCCTTCCTCTGCTGGACTATCTTGGAGCATCAACTATATTGACCTAACTCCAAATAGAACCCATAAGCAGAAGTGTCAATATCTCGACCAAGCTTCCCCAGCAGACAACTAACAGTCATCATCACATGTCTAGGGGAGTGTGAGATAACACCATCCTCCCATGACTTTAGGTTTCAGAGGATACATGGTGGGAAATGCCTCCACCCCTCTGAATCATAACTAGGGTCCACACCCTACAATGGAATATACAGTGGCACCGTGTTGTTGCGAGTTTTGTCATCGTTTATTTAGTTTTGGGTAGTCTCATCACCTGAAATCATGCACTGGTCCACATATCATAGAAATGCATCCAAACCAATATAATTTCACATAAAAAGATTCATACCATATTGTTTCTCGGCCAGTGGCCATCAAATCCACTTTCATCATCATTATACCTTGGCTATTTTATATCCCATAACTTGCAAATTAGCATGTAACACAACTCATACATTTCTATGCATTATCATCATGTAATTGCATACAACCATCATTTCAATTCGGTATCCACATACCAACAACTTAACATCAAAGTTTTCAAGTTAGAAATAAATCTCATAATATCCCATAATTCAATTTCGACACCCATTCTTAAAATTATCATTTACAATATAGATTGCATCATATCCAACATCATTCAAATAACATTTAAACCTTCATAGGATACTCATTCAGACAATATATCACATCATATCCATCATCATCAATAGCATTTAAATGTTCATAAAATTTACATTCACATAGTAGATCGCATTATATCCATCATCATCAATAACATTTAAACATTCATATAATTTACATTCTCACAATATATCGCATCATATCCATCATTATTCAAATACATATAAACATTCATAAAGATTCATACATCTTAAAAATTTCAAGTGTATCATTTAATAGTTTCACTTGTGAATAGAAAATAAATGTGTGTAGGCCTCAGGTAATCTTGGCTGTCTAAGTCAAAAGGTGGTGTTACATACACCCAACCTTCGAGAAAAATATTCTCGAGGTGGTCAAAAAAGTGAGGGATAGTATCGTTGTAGTGTCTCAATGTCTTCCCAAGTAGCATATCCTGGAGTATACGTGTCCCACTGGACCTTAACTTGGTCTACCAGACGATTCCTGAGCTGTCAGACTCTATGGTCCTATATGCGTAACGGTTCTACTGTGAGGGTTCCCGCGTCTGATACCTGCAGTTCCTTCCAATTTATTTTATGTGATTCATAAACAACATAATGACGTAGAACAGATACATGAAAAACATTATGAGTTTCATGCAAGTGGGCTGGTAGTATGAGACGATAGGCAACGGGTCCAATTTTCTCTTGGATTTTGAATTGTCCTATAAATCGAGGTGATAACGTTTTCCCCTTCCCGAACCATATGGTACTCTTATTAGGATTGATACAAATGAAAACCTAGTCTCCCACTTCATAACTTCAGTTGGTCCTGTGTGCATCCACATAACTTTTCTGCCTATCCTGTGCTTCCTTTAGTCTCTGCCTAATTTGAATCACCTGTTCCTCCATCTCTTGAATCAATTATGGCCCAACTGTTACTCGGTCTTCTAATCTATCCAAACTCAACAATGTTCTTCATGACCTTCCATATAGAGTTTCATATGGTGGCATTTTGATGGACCTATGAAAGTTGTTATTGTAGGAAAACTCTACCAAAGGTAGGTACTTCTCCCAATGGGTTTGATTATCCATGACATACAACCTAAGCATGTATTTCATGAGTTGATTTACTCTCTCAGTTTTCCCATCTCTTTCAGGATGAAAAGTTGTGCTTAAGTTTAACTGGGTCCCCAACGATGAC
The DNA here is from genome assembly GCA_009831015.1 of Picea engelmannii. NCBI lineage: Eukaryota > Viridiplantae > Streptophyta > Pinopsida > Pinales > Pinaceae > Picea > Picea engelmannii. The sequence goes on along the minus strand of ML793451.1, from coordinate 567,680 downwards.
TGCAAACTTGTCCAAAACCTGGAAGTGAATCTGGAGTCCCTATCTAAAATGATCTTCTTAGGTATCCTGTGCAAACGGATGACCTCACTTACAAACAAACTTGCCATATCAGTGACATCGTAAGTGTCTCTAACTGGAATAAAATGAGCACTCTTGGTTAACTTATCAACTATCACAAGAATGACATTATGTCTATGAGATGTGAGTGGCAACCCCACAACAAAATCCATAGCGATGACTTCCCTCTTAGACATAGGAACATCATGGGGTTGTAGGAGGTCTGTTGGGTGATGGTGGTTGGATTTCACTTGTTGAAACTCTAGGCATTTGGTGATGAAATGAACTACATTGCGCTTCATGCCTACCTAGAAGAAGAGCTTCCTCATGTCTGCGCACATCTTCTTCACACCTGGATGTGCACAATAAAGTACTCTATGGGATTTCTTTAGTATGATGCTTCGAATATCCCTATCTTCAGGGATGTACATCCTTCTTCGATATCTTAACATTCCATCTTCTTCTAGAGAATATCCTTGATACATTGGATCTAATTGCCTCCCACTCTGGAGGTTTGAAGTAACTTTTAAATACCAACTGTCTCCTTGGAGTTGCGTCAACACACGTTCCCTTAGATGGACCTTTAACGGTACCAAGGAGAAGATACATGGTCTCCTACTCAAGGCATCTGTGACCACATTTTCTTTCCCCTTGATGTACGAAATACCAAAATCATACTCACTCATAAACTCACTCCATCGCCTTTGCCTGACATTCCGATCCCTTTGAGTGAAGAGATGTTTTAAATTTTGATGGTCCATTTTGAGCTCAAAGTTTCACCCCACAAGATAGTGCCTCGAAAGTTTCAAAGCTAGCATTACAACTACCAACTCTAAATCATGAGTCATGTATAGCTCTTCGTGTTTCTTCAACTTCCTTGATACATAAGCTATCACTCCTCCATCCTGCATTAGTACGGCCCCTAACCCTTTCTTTGAGGCATCCGTGCAGACTGTGAAGTCCTTTTCCATATCCGACACTCATAGAATTGGCGCACAAGTTAGTAACCTCTTAAGCTTGATGAATGCACTATCACATTCTTCTGTCCATTCATACTTGACCCCCTTGCGTTGCAAAGTGGTGATGGGTTTCACTATTTTAGAGAACCCTTCCACAAATCTCTGATAATAACCTGCTAGCCCCATGAAGCTTCTCACCTCATGGGCATTTTTCGGCACTGGCCACTCCCTAATGGCCTTTACCTTTTCCAGGTCCATAGAGATTCCTTCACCGAAAATGATATGACCTAAATAGTGGGTCTCTCTCTGGAAGAAGGAACACTTCTACAACTTCCGATACAATTTTTTCTCTCTAAGGAAGGACAACACCACTCGTAAGTGTTCCTCATGTTCTCTTTCATTTTCAGAATAGATGAGGATGCCATCTGGAAAGACTTGTACAAAATGGTCTAAGTACTTCCAGAATACGTTGTTCATGAGACTCATGAATACTATTGGTGCATTGATCAATCTAAAAGGTACTATGACAAACTCGTAATTCCCAAATCGAGTTCAAAAGGTAGTTTTTGGGATATCGTGTTAAGGTCCTAACCCGCACATAGCTAGATCAATGTATTCGGATGTAATAAAGGTCAATATTAATAAGGCCTTTCAATAAAATAGAATAAGGCAGATGTAAGAAGACCTAATAGAAGCTTTCGCTTCTAGAAGGATCTTCCTCTAGATGATTCTCTTAATAGACATATTTAGTATAAATAAGGGGTGAGGGTATGAGAACCCTAGCTTGGAAATTATTGTAACAAAGCACTGCTCGACTGGAGGTTGCCCCCTCGAAAAGGTTTGTGAACATTTCATTCTGAATCAAAGCGCTTTTTCTACTTCTATTTAGTATATCATTTTTGTGTATTGTGAAGATTATGCTAGATATTTTACTGTTATTCTACCATTTCTAGCATTTTATTTCTTTGCTGCATATTTTATATAACTGGTATCTTGCAAGTGGTATCAAAGCACTTTCCTTGGCAGAAATTGTGGGTATTTTTTTTTCCAAGGTAGAGACGTATTCTGACATCTTTAAGCCACAAAGATCTGTCATTACACGCATAAACCTGCGGTTGAGGGATTCATACACGCAGGAAATACAAGTGGTTCTTAAGCGCACATCTGTTGGCCACCCTTGTAACCCCTATTGGTACCCCTTCGAGTGGTAGCGCATCAAACAACACCTATGTACGGATCAACCTAGATTTCCTAAAGCCCTCTTTAGATAAACCTATCGATCGCCAGACTGCTATAGTGTCACCAAGAACAACACTCGAGAAGATACTCTCTAGTACCTGGGTAGTTGGGTAGTACGGCTAAGGGTACAATCTATCCTCCTTAGTTAGTGCCCTGAAATATTGGGCTGAGTACTATTGTTGGACCCCGCACGTATATCAAAGAGCTATAGAATAGGGCAAACCCTTGTCTGTAGAACCCTTGAATACCTAACCCTTGGGGAACATAAACAACAATATACACAACTTAAACTGGTGAGATCTATTGACGCGCATCTGTGTTTGATTTTCTAAGTAAATACTCTCTGGTTCAGAATTTGGGGATTTCAACACTACATCATTATCCAGACCAAAGTATAACCCCGCAACTATAAAAATAAAAAATAAATAAATAAATAGTCTGGAATTTTTTTCACCATTATTTGAGACCTATTCCATTAGATTCATCTCTTCTCCCTTATCACATTCATCCATATCATTTTTCTACAAAAATTTATAACCCCGCCCGCTCCCTTTTTAGTTCACCCATCCTCATGGCCCATACCCATAGCCAAGAACTAGAGTCTCATTTTAACACCTTGCAATCTAGTTTACTCGAGACACAACAAGAAGTGCAACAACTCATTGCTACTATTGCCTCCCGTGATGCCTCCATACATGCATCCGTAAATGTAGCCGTGCATTCCACAATGGAGGAAGTCAAACATGAACTGACCACCCATCTTGAATCTCTCTTTACATCACTCTGCACCAAACTCAAGATCCCTATCGATGACTCTTTTCCTGATGCACATAAAAAGACCGAAGGTGAAACTTCTTGCCATTCCTTTCAACCCCATCACTTTCAAAGGGACATATGCCTTCCACGGGTGGATGTAACCAAATTTGATGGATTACACCCCACTAGTTGGGTCACCCAAATGGAGCATTATTTCTCTCTCTACAACATTACAGATGACTTGGCCAAACTCCGGTATGGTGTTCTCCATCTAGATCAAGAACGCTGGCAATGGTGGCAATGGCGAAAAACTTCCCTGTTAAGGGTATATTTCTTGGACCCAATTTGTTGTTGAGCTTTATGAACACTTTGACACCAACACCAACCATTTGGGCCATTTGAAAAAATTGAAGAAATCAGGCACAGTAGAAGACTTCATAGCTGCATTTGAGTGTCTGACTTTTCGAACAGAGGGCATGACTGATGCTTTCTTTCGAGAGTGTTTTATCAGTGGACTCAAGGAGGCGATTCAAGCCCATGTCCTCATGGATAGACCTATGAATTGGATGGAGGCTACCAAAAAAGATAAAGAAGCACAAAAAATTGTTTCCTCTCAAAACCGTAAGCCTTCGTTTATCCCCCGCCCTAAACCAGTAAACCCCACTACTCCCTCCGCCCCATTAAAAATCCAAAAATTGACCAGGGCTGAAATGGCTGAACGCCAACTCAAAGGCCTCTGTTATAATTGTGATGACAAATATTTCCCAGGCCAAAAATGTAAGGAACAAAATCTCTTTATGGCCATATCTGAGGATATTAAGGAAGAAGATGTTGACACTCTCCCTGTGGCCGAGTCACCAAAAATCTCTGACATACACCCTCCCTCCGACCCTCCGGAAGTGGAACTAATCATTTCCCTCAATTCTCTCACCAGCTTCTCTACCCCCCAAACCCTCAAGTTAATCGGTTACATCAAGCACCAAAAGGTCATCATTATGGTTGATAGTGGCAGCACCCATAATTTTATTCATCGCCGCATTGCCCAAGAAACCCATTGCTACATCCATGCTGTCAACAATTTCCAAATCATGATTGCCAATGGTGGTTCTATGAAATGTGGCGGGCACTGTGAAAATGTGGGTCTCCAAATAGGTGACTACCACCTCAAATCCCATATGTTTTCTATCGACATGGGCGGTTGCGACATTGTGTTGGGTGCAGAATGGCTAAGGACTTTGGGTCCCATTCTCATGGATTTTCAGAACTTAACCATGCAATTCGACCAAGCAGGCCACCAATATAAATTTCAAGGCATCACTGTTGGTTCACCTGAGGTCATCAGTTCTCATCGCATGGAAAAAAATCTCAAAAAAGGTCATTCGGGTGTCATTGCCCAACTCCACACCATACAAGCCACAGATACCCCACTACTGCCCCAAGACCTCCAAGACCTCCTTTCTAAACATCAAACAGTATTTTCCACTCTCCAAGGAATCCCTCCTTCCTTCGGTGTCCATGATCATTCCATTCCCCTTGTCCCCGGAAGCCTTCCCCCCAATATACGTCCATATCGTGACCCCTTTGCATAAAAAAATGAAATTGAAAAAATGGTCCAGGAACTCCTTCTTGCCAGAATCATCCATCCTAGTACGAGCCCTTACTCCTCTTCGGTCGTCATGGTACTGAAGAAAGAAGGTTCTTGGAGAATGTGTCCGGACTTTCGTGCTCTCAACAAACAAACCATCAAAGAAAAATTTCCCATTCCTGTCATTGATGACCTCCTAGATGAATTGAGTGGTGCCCAATTCTTTACCAAACTTGATCTTCGCTCGGGCTATCACTAGATACGTATGAAAGAGGTTGACATTCCCAAGAAATCCTTTCGCACTCATGAGGGCCACTATGAGTTTTTGGTCATGCCCTTTGGTTTGTGTAACGCCCCCTCCACCTTCCAGAGCCTCATGAACCATGTCTTATGTCCTTTTCTCTTCCATTTTGTCTTAGTTTTCTTTGATGATATCCTCATATATAGAAAAATTTGGACAGACCATATTACTCATGTGGATCAAGTTCTCCGCCTACTCTCTCAACACTATCTTTTCCTGAAATAGTCCAAATGTTCTTTTGGTGCCTCAGAAGTAGAATACTTGGGTCATCTGGTGGGAAAGGATGGCATCACGGTGGACCCGAAAAAGATTGAAGCTATGCAAGATTGGCCACACCCAAAGACTCTCAAAAGATTGCATGGATTTTTGGGCCTCATAGGGTATTATCGCAAGTTCGTTAATAACTATGGAAAGATTGCAACACCTCTCACAGCTCTCCTCAAAAATAACTCTTTCACTTGGACTCCAGCAGCTGCTCAATCTTTTCAAACCTTGAAGACGACCATGTGCACCACTCTGGTTCTGGCCCTTCCCAACTTCACAAAGACCTTTGTGTTGGAATGTGATGCCTCAGGGAAAGGAATCGACATTGTCCTTATGCAAGACCGTCGACCTTTGGCCTTCACTAGCAAGCAACTGTCTGAAAAGAATCTGGGAAAACCCATTTATGAAAAAGAAATGTTGGTGATTCTGCATGCCGTTGAGTTGTGGCATCCGTATCTCTTGGGGAAATGCTTCCAAATTAAGACATACCATCAAAGCCTCAAGTACTTTCTGGAACAACACATTTCCTCCCATGAACAACAAAAATGGGTGACTAAACTCTTTGGATATGATTATGAGATCATTTACAAGAAGGGCAAAGACAATGTCGTGGCAGATGCATTGTCCCAGAAATATGAAGATGAAGGATCCCTTTTTTCTCTTTCCTTCATTGTACCCGATTAGCTCCAAGCTATGTGAGAGGAATGGCTTCAAGATCCCAAAAGTTCGCATCTGATCCAGCAACCGCAGAACAACTCTCTGGCTCCCCTAGGATACTCCTGGCTCTAGGATGAGCTTCGCTACAAAGGTCGCTTGTATTTAAGTAAACAATCCAAGATCAAATCCATGGTGCTTTCTAAGATTCATGCTACACCCACAGCGGAGCACTCAGGGTTCACCAAAACATATGACCGAGTGAAACGTTCTTTTTTCTGGGATGGTATGAAACAGAACATCCGTAAGTTTGTCATTGAATGTGAGGTGTGTCAATGCAACAAGGGAGAAACAGACAAATCTCCAGGCACCCTCCAACCACTTCTGATTCCCCCTTCTATTTGGAAGGATATGTCTATGGACTTTATTATAGGCTTACCCAAATTGGGGAATAAATCAGTCATAATGGTGGTGGTGGATCGCCTTTCCAAGTATGCTCATTTTTGCGCTCTTCCCCACCCATTTACTACATCCACAGTGGCTCAAATTTTCATAGAACAGGTCTTCAAGCTGCATGGCATGCCACACTCTATTGTTTCCGATCGAAACCCAACTTTCACAAGCAATTTTTGGCAGGAATTGTTTAAGCTACAAGGCACACAATTGCATCTCATCTCATCTTATCATCCCCAAACGGATGGCCAAATGAAAGTTGTCAACAAGTGCTTGGAAACATATCTGAGGTTCTTTCCCTCTGAAAAAAAACACCAGTGGGCTCAATGGTTAGCCCTCACCGAATGGTGGTACAACACTACATACCATACAACCACTTGCATGACTCCTTTTGAAGCAGTATATGGAGAGAAGCCACCTTCAGTTCTCTCATACTTACCGGGTACCTCGAAGGTCCAGGCGATTGACCAAACACTTACAGTCCAAGAGGATATCCTTCGTACGCTTAAAGAGAACTTGGTCATGGAACATAATAGAATGAAGAAGCAAGTAGATCGAGGTCACTCTAAACGTCAATTTGTAGAAGGGGATCAGGTGTTTCTGAGACTGCAACCATATAAGAAAACGTCCTTCAAGGCCGAGAATTTTCAGAAGCTAGCACCCAAATTCTATGGCCCTTACACAGTTCTCAAGCATGTGGGACAAGTTTCATATCAGTTATCTTTTCCCAGTCAATCGAAGCTACATTCTATTTTTCATGTTTCATGCTTGAAGAAGGTGATTGGAACTAGGTGCCAAATTCAAACCAACCTTCCAGAGTTAGCTGAAGAAGGATCCATTTGGCTACAGCCAAAAGCAATTTTGGACCAGCGTGAGCATTGCCTGTGTCAGAGAACCATCAAGGAAGTGCTAGTACAGTGGAAAGATATGACTCCAGCAGATGCCACTTGGGAACCGACTACCATTCTGCAGTAGTTTCCACATCTCAAGCCTTGAGGACAAGGTTGTTTTTAAGGGGGAAAACATGTTAAGGTCCTAACCTGCACATAGGTAGATCAATGTATTCGGATGTAATAAAGGTCAATATTAATAAGGCCTTTCAATAAAATAGAATAAGGCATATGTAAGAAGACCTAATAGAAGCTTCCGCTTCTAGAAGGATCTTCTTCTAGATGCTTCTCTTAATAGACATATTTAGTATAAATAAGGGGGAAGGGTATGATAACCCTAGCTTGGAGATTATTGTAACAGAGCATTTATCGACTAGAGGTTTCCCCCTCGAAGAGGCCTGTGAACATTGCTTTCTAAATCAAAGTGATTTTTCTACTACTATTTAGTATATCATTTATGTGTATTGTGAAGATTATGCTAGATATTTTACTGTTATTCTTCCATTTCTAGCATTTTATTTCTGTTCTGCATATTTTATATAACTTTTATCTTTCATATCGCCTTCCTTAATCCTTAACTGATGATACCCTGATCACAAATCGATCTTTGAGAATATCCTTGCTCCTTTCATCTGATCGAAGAGGTAATCTATCTGCGGCATTGGGTACCTATTTTTCACTATAGCAGGGTTGAAGTACCTATAATCTATACACAGTCATAAGGATCCATCCTTCTTATTTACAAAAATTACTGGTGCACCCCAAGGTGAAACATTGGGCCTTATTAGCCCTAAGTCCAGTAACTCTTTCAACTGCATTTGCAATTCACAAAGTTCTAGTGTTGTCATCTGATACAGAGTCTTCGAAATTGGTTCTACACTACTTTTTATCTCAATAGTAAAATCAAGCTCCCTCTTAGGAGGTAACCCTGGTAACTTGTTTGGAAAAACATCCTTAAATTTTGACAATATCGAGTACTCATCCAAGGCAGGTCCTTTCCTTTCATTCACTGCTTCAACGACATAAGGTCGACACCCTTGCCTCATTCACTATTTAACTTTCATTGTTGAGATAAAGTGTAGAGACATCCATCTTCGTACACCATGGATCTCTACTGGTCTTCCTTCATCATCGACACAAAGCACCCTTTTTGCGAAACAATCTACCAAAGCTCGATGAGATTCTAACCAATCCATTCCAATGATTAGGTCATATGCCCCGAGAGCAGTGACGTATACCTTCAACCTGGTAGTACACACTCCCAGGTCTACTATACAATTATCAACATTACCGCTTGTTGTTTCCCCAAAGCCATCTCGACTTGTTTAAAGTTATTGTGCTTGTAGGATACCAACCCACTCTTTCCTAATGCAGACGGTGAAAAGAAACTATCTATCGCACTAGAATCAAATAAAATATTAACATTGATATGATTTAGCATACCTAATGACTCCACCACCATGGATTGATGTTCTTCTTGGTGATTATTAACTGCTGGATAAATATGGTGGCTTCCACTTTCTCTTCCCATCAGGGCCTTTCCTTCTCTATGCACAAATCCTGATTGTAACTCTGGGAAGTCACGCTAGTAATGGGGTCCTCCGCATCCATAATAGATAACATGAGATTGAACCTACACATTGTTCTGTGACTGTCTTTGAAATGAGTTCCTTCCCCTAGAACCCCTACCCCTAGTAGTTGCTCCTTGAGATGATCATGGACCTACCTACGTTGTTGGTGATGAATGAGATGTTGCACTTGTTTCCATTGAAATCCCTGTGGCTACTATCCTTGGTGCGACTCTGTTACCATATGGAGGTGGCCTTGATCCCCCTCCCCTGGAAAATGTTTTAGGGGCCTTTCCCACGAATCTAAGACGATGCAGAAAGGTCAGTCTCATACCTATGGTTAAGTTCATGTGTTCCTCCGCATAACACACATTTTCCACAGCTTCTGCTACTAAATCTGGTTTCCACATCCACACCATAGTCCTTATCTTAGGGTTTATCCCATAGACGAAGCATTCTGCTTGTTGTTGGTCATTATCCATATATGAAACATATTTGAACAATTCCATAAACCTAATATCATATTCTTCTACGGTTCTATTTCCCTGTACTAGAGCATGAGACGCTCCTACCTACTGTTTCTCATAGTAAGCTAGCATATATTTCCTTTGGAACCTCTCCTTGAAAAGTTCCCAAGACACTGTGTCTAGGGTAAGGTGCAAATGCCTCTCCAGGTTGCCCCACCAATTTAAGGCACTGTCTCTCAACTACAAAATTTTTATCTTCACCTTTGAAGTGGACGTATAGTCTCTAAAGGAAAAACACCTTGTCATACCTTCCAACCATGCTTCTACGCATTCACTGGACTGACCCCCAACACACTACGAAAGTTTTATCTTTTGTAGTTCTCTAGTGATGTCTTCGAGTGGAGGTCCTCCCCCTAAATCCCTCAACACTTCTAGATTACCCGTTCCAAATGGTGGGGGTTCCACTTTGATCCCTACTGGTTGTCGCCCCTTTAAAGTCTCATTTATGGCCTCCAAAGAGCGCAGTATGAGATCTAGTTCCAGCGATGGTGGTGGTGTCACTCGTGGTCCCTGCAACGATGCCCCTCTTCCTTGATTCCCTCAATTCCTGACCATCCTATATGATTTAACTTGCATCAACCAAAGTTGTCAGGGTGAGTTCAAGGATGTTTCACATTTGCGTAACTCAAACTAGAAAACAGGGTTAGGCATAAGTTTTTTTTTCCTTGTTTGTAAACAAACGTTACTCTCTTTAGGGGAGCTGGCTAGGTTGGGGTTTAAGCATCTAATCTTGATGTCTTTGCCTAAGGAAACTATTGACCCTCTCACTTGGTAGTTATGCTATCACTATACCCCTCTCGCCTATTCCTCTAACTTACCTTCCTAGTGCGCATGGAACCCCTCTCGTTTATCCTTGTCTAAGTTCTTTAAACCTTTCATTTAAAACTAATTAACGTGATTTCTAATCATAATTTATCATTAACATTGATCACTCACTTAGTTAATTAATCATTCTAATTTATTAGTTACTAATAATTTAATCACCTTAAGTAGTTTTAAATTAAACATGAATTTAGATCAATAATTTAAATATAAATTAAACACAAATCTAAATGTAAAGAAATTTAAAATATTTAAAAATTAAACTATTTAAATTTAAGGTGTAAAGAAATTTAAGCTATTAAAAAAAATGTTTAACATAAATTTAATAATAATATTTAACAAAATTGGAATATGTAAAAACAAATTTTAAAGGATTAATTTAACGAATATTTATAATTATATAAAATAAATATAAAAATATAAAAAAAAATGCAATTTAATAAATATGTTTTTTTTTTAACAAATATCAAAATAATTAAAAAAAAGTGCGGCACACATGGATTCCACGTGCCCGCCTTGCTTCCTCCAGTGCCCTCCTGACCTAAATCTAACCCTACACGTACTCTCTCTCGGGCTCTCATCCCCTAAAACCTTACAAAAATATTCATCTAACACTATGCTGCCTCTCCACTCTGCTCTCTCCCTCTCGACAGGCTCAGCTTTGATGTTTAGGGCATAACCATTGACCCGTGGATATCCTTCTCAGAGGCGGTTTTGGACGCGTTGATCATAGTGGAGCCCCCTCGTGGGTTCCTCCTCTAGTTATCTTATTAATAATAGTTTTTAGGAAATCCCTTTTTCATTTTTATGCCATCAGGGTGGCCATCGTGTTGCTATCTCTGGCGGGCTTTATGGGGGCATGTTTTGGAGTGACTGACGCACCTCATTTGGCTTTATCTCTTATTCATGTTTCCACTGTTGGTATCATACCTAGGATTCACAATATTTTCCTTTGTAGTGGCTTGGAATGGCCACAGACATTATGTTCTGGGGATGGCCTTTGAGGAGTACAAGTTCCCTGGTTTCTCCTAGTGGCTGCAAGATCGTGTTAGGAGTATCAGTAACTGGGAAAGAATCAGGGAGTTTGTTTCATATGTTGGGGTGTGCAAGAGGTTTGCACAAAAGACTATGTATGAGAATGTTGTCGGTTTCTATCAGGAGAATTTGAGTTCGATTCATGTACAAAATCATTCCTTTTTTGTTTGTATGTTTTTGAGCTTTGTTGTTTTAACTTTTGCTGGGCTTTGTGTGCAAGTGAATCATTCTTTGGTCTTTCTTTCACATCTTAGTGAGTACACAATGTCTTTGAAATTATGCTTTGACTGGTTTCCTATGATTTGAACTGCAAACGTCTCTGTTGGTTATTTATTTCCTGGTGAGAGGGCATTCTTGCTATTTAAATACTTCTTCAAGCGATAAGGCGTCTCTCTTCTAATCAAGCAATTGTGGGTTCGAGTCCCACTAGGTATGGTTTCTATTATTTATATCATATAAAATAGATTCAAGTATTCTTTCTTTTTAAATACTTCTTCCTGGCCATTCTTATCACCTGTATCCAGATGTTTGAGAAGTATATCGACGGTATGGTTTACACTGAAGTTTGACTTCTCGTTATGGCCCTATTGGCATGGTATTAATGCTCTTGGATATCTGTGATTTCGATAGAGTTGATTACCAACCTGTTCATGGTGACGCGTAGTGCATTATATAGACTCATAGCTGGTTGATTGTTTATTGTGGATGTTAGCAGTCGTTTGGGTGTTGGATATGCGTTGTGGGCTGTTTTTTTATTTTATTTATGATGTGTAGTGCCCTATAACACCTATCGTGGGCTACTCCTTCGTGGCTTGGTAGTTGGGATTTTAATTGGGCCTGTACCCAATATATTTATTTATGTATTATTATTATTATATATATATATATTGGTTTATTTAATGGTGGCTCTCGCGTTGGTCATTGGCTTGTATTTTGGTTTACCAGTGGTGTGTAGGTTTCTATTTGAAAAATGTGAGAGGAAGCTAATGATGGCCAACAATGCAGGCAGTAGCAGTGCAACAAATCTGAATTTTGTTTCCCCTACTATCAGTTCAACTGACCCCCGACATCCGGTTGAAAAACGACATAGAAGATGGAGAACTTGCTGGAGTGGATTATCATGTTTTGGATCACAAAAATGAGGGAAGTGCATTGTTCCATCACGTATTCCAGATGGAAAGATGTCTGGGAATCGAGCAAATGGAGTTCAACCAGCAAGTGGTGCTAATCAGTGCTAAGCGAATGTGGTATGGTTAGTGAGCTGGGCGAATGTTCAAGGCCTGCATAGGCCAATATATTTTAGTTTCGAAATATATATATAGGGTTAAATTGTCTTGATGTAAAGCATGTTTTATTTTTATTTTTTTTGGTCTGTGAATGATTCCAAGGTAGTTTCAAAGTAATTTTTTTATTATTATTATTAATAATTTTTTTTTTTTATTGTATATATAATCCTCTATATAAGGAAACTAGTATATATACCTTCCTAATATTTTGTTTATAATAAAATATTGTCAAATATAACTATTGTTTATATAACTTTCATCATTTTTGGTTTAAAATAAAATAATTCTGAAGCTAATTCTTGTTGATCCTTCCTTTGTGCAGGTGAAGATTAGTAGGATCAGTAAAGCTGGTTGGAACATGGGAGTCTTCATAGGGTTTATGACCTGTAAATAAAAGGTTTCTAGGCTGTAGATTAGGAGTTGTTTTTAGGGAACAATTTGCACAATTATGTGGATGGTCAAGCCCTAGGTTTCATCTTTGAAACCGATCTCTAATACCATGTGTAAGAACCTAGTTTAACAAAGCCTATTTTTTTTTTGTAAATTTAAACATTAAGATTATTCAACATAAAAAATAATCAATTTCATTCAGCATTTCGACGTATTAGAAACAAGCAATTTCAATATTCAACATATAAGCAACATAAATTTAAATTTATGAACAACAATATAATAAATTACATAAGAACCCCATAACCCAACAAATTCATGAATATAGATACCTCTGACTGATGTTATTTTCCCAATATCCGACTGTCCTCTCTACTGCTTTGCCCAAAAATCTGCCTGATGCTCTGACCAAACCCATCCCAAAACCGACTAACCACCCCCCCATCTAGGAGAAGTCTATCCGGCTCCCGAGCTCCAGGATTCCATGAGGATTCTGTTAGAAAAAGAGGACCGCAGAGCAATAAAATAAAACAAATGCAGAAACAAAAACATAGAAGACACACAATACAAGAGAGACACAGATTTACGTGTTTCACCCAGTGTGGGCTACGTCCACCAGAGAAATTGCTAGGTCCTTCCTTTATTATTATCCAACAAATGAAGGGATACAACCTACATCAAAACCCGCTGTAACTTCCTCTTCTTTCTCTCACAGTCTCCTCTCTTAGAATACAATATTCACCCTCGTACATAGCCGCAATACATTTCCCTCATAAAAGAGGGTTGCCTTCTAGGGCAAAAAACCCTAACATAATCTCTACCATTAGATCTGTGACCTTATAATGAACGGTCCAGATTTACAATGAAATTACAATATACTTTTATAAAGCAATTTTTTCTTTGGGGGCTTCGCCCTCGAACCCCTGCTTGCCCCCAGACCCCCTAGCCGGGGGGATGGACCCCCCGGACCCCGCAGAGGGGGTACCCCCCTTCTACACTCCCCCGCGTGGAAGAGTGTACATACTTCTGGGGTGTAAATACTTCATGGGGTATAAACATGGCTGAAAGCAAGGACATCTGGATCAGGAAGATAATCAGGCTCCACAACCAACNAACTAAAACTGAGCAAGAACTTAGTTTCTCCCTGGTTACTCCCTTTGTTAACATGTCAGCAGGTTTCTGGCTAGTGTGTATCTTTTCCATATTCAATTGTCCATCTTCCAAAGTGGATCGTATGAAGTGGTACCTCAACTGTATATGCTTATTCTTCGAATGGAAGGCTGAGTTCTTTGCAAGGTGAATGGCACTCTGACTGTCACAGTACAAATTGTTGTTCTTCTGCTTCTTTCCCAATTCCTCCATAAACCTTTGTAACCAAATCATCTCTTTACTAGCCTCTGTAGCAGCAACATACTCTGCCTCTATTGTTGAAAGTGCAACAACCTTTTGCAGTTTCGAAATCCAACTTACTGTTGTTCCAC
>ML793451.1:538433-551288 GCA_009831015.1 Picea engelmannii | reverse complement strand
TTCCATTTCGTTGCTTTATTTTTACATTTCCCATTCCAACAATTTTGCATGGTCTATTATCACCCAATTGAACCTGTCCAAAATCACCTTGAACATAATCTAGAAAATGTTTCCTATCAGGTGTGGCATGAAATGGAGCTCCTAAATCTACTACCCAAGATTCAGAAATATTATCTACAGAAAGAATCAAAGCATCTTGTAACACATCACCTGTTACATTTGCTTCCTGATTTCTCTCCTGTTGTCCATCTCTTTGTTTCTTTGGAGCTCTGCAGTCTTTCTTCAGATGTCCTTTCTTCCCACAATTCCAACACTCTATCTTTCCAAGTCTGGATTTGGATCTTCCCTTCCTAGAATTTCCACGGTTTCCTGAGCCCTTTCCTCTATCATTTTGTCTTCCCCTGCTTTCCATGTTCAATGCATTTCCTGATGTTTCACCTTTGCTTTTCCATCGCATTTCCTCACTAAGGATAACACCAACAACATCATCAAATTTTAAAGTATTTGAACCAGAGACAGAGTTACTTACAACCATGACCAAGCCATTCCAGATTTCTGGCAGTGAGCACAAGATTAGAAGATCCCTAACCTCATCATCAAAGTCCACTTTTATAGAACTTAGTTGATTAGTAACCGTATTAAATTCATTTAAATAATCTACAATAGACCCACCTTCTGACATCTTCATATTAAATAATCTCTTCATTAGAAATACCTTATTCGATGCCGAGGGTTTTTCATACAATTTGGCCAGCGCATCCATCAAATCCTTCGTTGTCCTTTCTTTCGAAATATTGAAAGCCACCGACGTTGCCAGGCTCATCCGTATCATTCCTAGAGCCTTTCTATCAAGAATCTCCCATTCTTCGTCCTTCATGGCCACCGACTTCTTTGCTACTCCACTCAATGGTAGGAATAGATCCTTCTGATATAAATAGTCTTCCATCTGCATCTTCCATCACTGGTAGTTTTGGACATTAAATTTCTCGACCCTAAACTTTCCATCTTTCGACATTTATCCCACTCGAACCAGGAACCCTCTTTTCCTGCGAGTTACCTTACGCTCTGATACCAGTTGTTAGAAAAACAGGACCGCGGAGCAATAAAATAAAACAAATGTAGAAACAAAAATGCAGAAGACACACAATACAAGAGAGACACAGATTTACGTGTTTCACCCAGTGTGGGCTACGTCCACCAGAGAAATTGCCATGTCCTTCCTTTATTATTATCTAGCAAATGAAGGGATACAACCTACAGCAAAACCCGCTGTAACTTCCTCTTCTTTCTCTCACAGTCTCCTCTCTCAGAATACAATATTCACCCTCGTACATAGCCGNACCATTAGATCTGCGACCTTATAATGAACGGTCCAGATTTACAATGAAATTACAATATACTTTTATAAGGCAATTTTTTCTTCGGGGGCTTCGCCCCCGAACCCCCATCGAGGGACGCTGCCCTCGAACCCCCGCTGGGGGCCTGCTTGTCCCAGGACCCCGCAGAGGGGGTACCCCCCCTCTACACTCCCCCGCGTAGAAGAGTGTACATACTTCTGGGGTGTAAATACTTCATGGGGTATAAACACGGCTGAAAGCAAGGACCTCTGAATCGGGAAGATAATCAGGCTCCACAACCAACAGATTCTTGGCCCTCGAGCCCAAAACTCCCAACAACCTGGTGCCCCCTGCAACAGTTCACCCAAACTCCAAACTAGAAAATATCCCTCAGAAAATACAGTCCTCTCCTGCAATAATGCTCCTCTCCCAAATTTTCATAATCCATTCCCAAAGGCCTCTACCTAGTCATATCCCCCCCTACATTCACCGACTCCTATGCTCCTTTAATTCCACTCACCTTATCCCCCTATTTATTACCTTATCCTTCCATTTATTACCTTATTCCTCCACTCAATGCTTCATCCCCCTGCATATGTAAAGTTTTATAATAAATAAATAAAAATTATTAAGCTCTTAATTCATTACCCTAAGCTTTAATGAGTTAATTGATTAATTAATTAATTAATTAATAGATATAAACAATTAATAATTAATTAATTAATATTATTAATAAATAATCATTGTTTAACTAAAATATATTAGGACAGTTAATTATTTAATTAACTATACTTGGTAAACCCTATGTAACTATTTAACTAGGGTTGTTACAACAGATTGTTTGTTTGGGATTTCGATGTTCAAGAGAATGAGTGTGCGTTGAGGAGAGATTTCCCAAATCCTGAAGTTCCAAAGACCTGAAGAGCCGAATTAGTGACTCATGGTGACGTCACCTGGAGGTGACGTGGACCTCTCCTATACCTATCATGTTCCCCAACCTAGAATGTTGGCAGTTGTACCATGTGGGCCATGAGGTTGCATAACATAGTTAAAGGTCATTGGGCCCACACTGACATTGACCATGATACATCAATATCGATGGCCAAGAGGCATTACGAGGACCCAAATTGCACGGGAGTTAATTTTAGAAGTTGGTCCAACAATCCAAACTATGATTTTACCAGGGGGTTATGTGTCAACGTCACAAGAATTGTAGGACGAAAGGAGGGTTACTGCAAATGGTGGATGCATGCCACTACAATTTGAACGACATTAAGTGATTTGATTATTCGATATCTTAGTTCAAGTATGGAAAACATGGGTCCCATTGGATGCATGGCTCCAGTTGTGAAGTTTGAATACTTGACACTCGAGAAGAATGGTTCATAAGGGAACAAAAGAAATAACTTTCAAAATTTTCATAATGCAGAGGTGACGAGATGTAATGACGTCACCAAATGTGACATGGAAGTGTTCGAAGATTAATGGTTCAGGGTGTTGGGGGTGTGTGGAAGTGATATCATTCAAAATATCGAAGCTCTGAATCTCTCAGGTCCTAGATATCAGATGCATGAGGTTCCATAGTGAGTGCCATCCATTGGATGTTGGGTAGTTGTTGACTGTTGATCCACCCTACTTCATGATTTCGTCAATCCAGAACTCCGAGAGATTTGTTGTGATGTGCTTTGAAAACTTTCAAAGTTGAAGGCCCGAAGTCCTGAATAAGCTCCTATCAACCTAGTTCTTAGCCACATCCTTTGGTTGCATGGTTTGGGGGTTAAGAGAAGCAAGATAGTGCCCGAAAATTATTGCAGAACATAGAAGAACTTAGAAAGAAAATATCCGCGAGGATTCCTGACTGATCAAGAACCGCAGGACGAAATCTATAAGTTTTGTTTAAATAAAATTGGTTTATGAATACTTTGGAATTTGTTAAGGACTGATGACCTGACAAATTTGGGTTGACTGCACAGTTTTTTTGCAAAGTTAATTATTGTGAGAACCAAACTGAATTCTTCCAAAGTGGACCGAAATGTAGGAGGCACAAAATGCTTTCAATTCAGAGAATTAAGCTAAAGGAATGGATTTCCATTGTGGAGTTGAAGTATCAAATTGCAATGGGGATGGAGAAGATATAGATATGGAGGTAAACATGATGAAAATCATTGAAATATTTCAGAAATATGTCTAGACTCACTGAGAAAATAACATAAATCTCATCAAATCCATGGAACAACAGGGAGAATTCAACATCAAGTTGATACAGAGCCTAGAAATGATAGAAAAGAAATTGGGTAAGGAGAGTGATTCCAGTA
Source organism: Picea engelmannii (assembly GCA_009831015.1). Taxonomy (NCBI): domain Eukaryota; kingdom Viridiplantae; phylum Streptophyta; class Pinopsida; order Pinales; family Pinaceae; genus Picea; species Picea engelmannii. The sequence continues at coordinate 547,636 of ML793451.1, read as the reverse complement.
AATAAGGAAGTCACAGTTCTCCTAATGAAAAGAGGAAATCAAGGAGTGGTGGCAGACATTGCCATCACTCCCAAGGGAACTCTAAGAGGAGGGCACACAATAGTTCAAGCCCATCTCCTACTAGAAATCATAGGACATATGGAGTGGATGAATTGAAGGGAGAAATGAACAAGATTAGACCTCCTACGTTTGATGAAGAGCACCGGAAGGAGGAAGATGCTGAGACATGGATTCTTGCATGAGGAAATGTTTCCAACTGTAGAATTATTCCTCTCATGTAGAAGGAAGAATTGCAATGTATCAACTGAATGGAAAGGCATCCATGTGGTGGGATCAACTTTTGTAGGTACAACACATTAAAGAAAAAAAAGTTACTTGGAAGGAATTCAAGAATTATTTCGAAACAAAATACTTAACTAAGAGGTAATATGATAGAAAGATGAAAGAGTTCTTTGAAATCAAGTTGGGTAGCATGACCATTGATGAATATGAGCGAAGATGTTTGGAATTGTTGAAGTATTTCCCTTTCATCAAAGTTGAGACTATCAAAATTCAAAGGTATCTGAGTGGGCTACCACCTTCCATCAGTGACAAGATCAAGTAAGATGATCCTAAAACTATGGAAGATATATAAGGAGAGAAAAATACTTATATGAGCAACAAATAGAAAATCCCACTTTCGGAAGGCTTCGGATGACAAGAAGAATTTCAATAAAGAGAAGAGGTAGAAAGGAAACAAACCTCCCTTTTTCATAAATAGTCCTCAAGGACAACCTACTTTTAGAGAGAATATAATGGCTAAGGTAGGGGGACAAAGGCCAAGGAAGACGCCCATTCAATGTTGGGGTTCTTAGGGAGACCACAATTATAGAGATTGTCCCCACAAAAATAACAAAATGAGAGTTGTCCACAATGTTCAACAAGGAGAAATAGTGGAGGACATGAGCAGTAGAATATCAAGGATCTATGCAACCCTACACAACAAGAAATTTGAGTTTCAATCACACGTGATTGAAGTTGAAGGTATGATCAATAACCATGCTTTTACTATTTTAATTGATTCAGGGGCTAGTCATAGTTATATAGATTGCAAGATCGTAGAAAGTTTTCATTTTCCAAGAAACAGGCATGGAAATTATTAGTTAGTTTAGTTGGCTACATGAGCCTGTTGACGGGTGAAATTGACTGTCCGTCAACTGAGAGGGTGGAGCTGGTCCGAGGTTGTCTAATCACCCAAGCCGTTTGGAATGAACCACCCTAACGGGTTTAACGGCTCCGTTGGCCGCTCTAAGGTCCTAAGAAAACCAAAGAGAAAACTAATCCAAACTAACTAATCTATCTAAAACAAACAAAACAAACTAAAACTAAATATAAAACAAACTAACTAAAAATAATACAAGAAACTAAACTAACTAACAATAAGCAAAAACAAACTAATACACTAATCTAATTAAAACAAACTATTAAATTAAACTAAAACTAAATATAAACTACTCTAACTATTCTTTATACAATCTACTAATTAATATTACACTAACTCTAACGATTAAATATCTAATTACTAATTGAATTACAACTTATTCACAAATATACATTATCTACAATTTGCAGATTTGAATAAAACCTGTAAAAACCATTTGTTTTATGCCCTAAGACAGCTAAAGATATATTTTTTGATTTTATGATTTTATGAATAAGAAATAAAACTTACTGAAATTAAACAATCTAATATACTAAACACAAATATATATATATATATATATATATATATATATATATATATATATATATTTATATATATATATTTATATATATATATATATTTATATATATATAAACTAAACTTATATCTAAACTAAACTACTAATAATATACTAAACAAACAAATGACAATCTGACCTGGAAACGCTCCTAATTTTCCCTGTGTGTGATGACTTCGAAGCTGGTCGGAGGAAGGAAACTCGCACCAGTTAATCCAAAAGCTTCTCGTAAATGATAAGTTGCGCTGCTCTTTGAATTGTTGATAGGACAAACAAGACATAAAAAATCATAACAATTATATGATTTATAAATCTCTGCAATAAGGGAAACTTGTTATGCAAAAACTTATACTTAATAATTCAACTTATGAAGAAGATAAATCTGTCGTTCACAAACTGAATCAAGCAATTGCTATGTTTTTTTTTTAATATTAGAAGAAATCAGATATGGATTACAGTGATAAAATTATATCATTTGCAGAAGATTAAGATAGCTAAAGTAGTCATTAACACAATACAAATTGATATACACAACATGAAACAAAATATTGTTATCATGAGAAGCTAAAGATGTAACAAAACACCAAATTTTGCCTCAGTCTGTATTAAAATTCCATATCCTTGTTCTCCCATGAATGAGGATGATCATTATTAAAAAAATGATAGGTATTTATAAGTCTCTCCACAGGGTAAAACCTCCCTGTGGATAATATCAAACTGTTTTACATAACCTGGGATATATTCCCAAAATTGACTAAACTAGGAAACTAAAATGACATCGGAATATTTCAAATATCCCCTAACTGCTCATCAAATCCACTGCAATTTCGAATTCATATGCAATAGACCAAAAATAACAAGTTAGAAAGATATTTTATTAGCAAAACAATAAAAATCTAATCCTACAGACTTAGCTACAGAATCATCTGATTCTATAGCTAGTCTAAAATAACATACAGGACCAGAATCGAAATCAAATCAAATCTTTTTAAAAGAATTAAAATCAATTTTCTTCCAATGATTATTTAAAATGAATCACTAATGATTTTATTAATTTTATCATTCAAGATTAAACAAAATCAAAAGCGATTCAATCGAAAACAGGGGTAAGAATACTCTGTTTTTAAGTTACCATAAAATCGGGTCAAACAGTAACACAACTGCTTCATATCCCAATGAAATCAATAATGTGTCATATCATATGTGATACGATCTAATCCAACACAACCATCATCCACTCGTTATAGCTATAATGATGTAGCATAAGATTCATATCGTTTTAATTAAATACAAAGATGGAAAGACTGTTATGATTATGGGTAAATAAAACATTCATAACACCATCAACCAAAATCCGGCATAGATTTCGATCGCTGAGCGTTGCACAGTCAACAGACAGGATCAATTAACAGTGATCACAACCATCATAAGATCGATAGAAGTGATAATCGTAAACTGGGCAAAAATCCAAACAAATCATGACTGAGTTTAATATAGAATAAATCTTGAATCCAATCTCGTTTTACAAATCAAATTGAAACAGAATATTCATTGCCACTACAAATCCAACCGATAACATGGTGGGATTAACAGTTAACCAATGTGTATTAACCGGCTAGGTATAACCTTTATGAATTGGATCTATTCATGATTTGGATGCATATTAACAGAATCATATTGAACATAATCCAAATTGTATTCCTGTTGGTCGAAAATCATATGGACATAAAACTGTGACAGTTAACCATTATTGCCAATCATATCGTATACATTATAACCAGAACGAATCAAAATGCGATTTTGTTAAAAATTGAAATACGAGAAATAGTTTGTGTCTAGAATAGATACGAACGACTTCAATTAACAACAGAGTATTCATTTTAGCTAAATCAAACCAATCAAATCCACACCAAGATCAACTAAATTGATGAAAATCCAATCGAAGCTAAACTAGGAAAACGAAATTCCATTCAATCAAAGCATGGCTATGTATAGAATGCATACATTGTGACAGAGAAAATCCACGCTGTAAACAGAGCTATTCAAAAATTTGAATTCGTTATATAAACAAGCGATATTAAAACATACCTGTGAGACTGATCAAACTATGCCAGCTTAGAATTCACGACCGATGTAGATGATTCCACATTTTTAAACAAAATGGAACCTGTCATCTTTTGCCTTTTATCAGTGGCTTGTAACTTAGCCTTTTGACTAGTAAGCCATGCAACCTAGTCCTCCAAAGAATGAATTCTGGACTGTAGAATTGGCACATCGAGATAATATCTTTCTAACCACGAGCTGCATTGATCACAGGATGGCACTGTAGGTTTAGATAGAGTAGGAGAGGTTCTGGATGAATGACCGGGGGCTTCACAAGGCAGCTTAATGTCAGGGTAGTTAGGGTCGTTCTGTAGGCAGGGGGGTAGGTTTGACACAAAGTCATACGAGGGTTTGGCAAACAAACCTTCTGAATAGGGGTATTCGCTAGCCAAGAAACGCTCCACTTCTGAGTCGGAGTCTTCACTTAACATGATAGGGTTAGGGTTGACAGGAGGTTTTTGCTTGTTCCTCGCCATCTGAGAAATTAAACGGGCATTCTTTTTTCCTTTGGCGTTTGCAGTAGGCTTTTCTTTAGGCTTCTTGCTCACAGGCTTAACAGTCTCGACATATTTGGTCACAGAGTGGGGTATGTCGATAGGTGAGTCAGGCAAGGGTTTAGGTAGCAGGATGTTGTATGGTATTGGGGGTACAGCCTTGTCTTCGGTCACCATAGGTTTGTCAACATGTGGAGGGTTTGAATCTTAAAAATCATTGCGAGCAAGGAAATTTCTCCAACAATCTTCGCGTAGACTCAAATGATAGACCACAATAATCTTAACCAGCCCATAATGAAAAAAGCTACTATCAGCCTGGTTGCTTTTGTACTTCTTTGACATGTTGAATAGGCTTCTATGCAAGTAATATGGCATATTGAGTTGATAACCCATAAAAACCATAAGCAAACGAAGGTGGTGTAAGAAAACAAACCCGTACCGACCCTCGCAGGTGATAAACTATTTGATTATCATCAATAAATCATGCCAACGTTGTTTAAGCATGGTCATGGGAAAACCTTTATCACAGGAGATAACTTTACGTGATTGGAAGAGCAGTGTCCAAGGGACCTCCTCTACTTTGCAGTTCTTGGACCATCGTTGTCCAGTGGCAGGCAAACCCGTAGCAAGACTGATAAACTGCTCGTCAATTTCCAATTGAACATCGCCGACCTTGGCTCAACAACCATCAAAGGTGATGGTGAATTGTCTAGCAACGCAGAGGTTAAAACCCTCGAATTTCTGTATAAACAGAAGCCACCCATTGTCTTCGAGGTCATTGCGGGCACTGTCGAACATCAACAGAGCCTGACTGCCATTAGGTTCAGCTCGGATGACAGGGGCCATTGTGTGGGCACATGGTAAGGGTTTGGGTTGAATTTACCAATGCACAGGAGCAGATTCATTTGGTATAACAACTTCGAATGTGTTATCACTCCAGGAAAATACTTAGGGTTGTAAGCTAAGTATGCCTGGCAACTTAAGAATTGAATACTTTTCAGTAGGTGGATCAATGGGATACTAAGATAGCGCAATGGAGAGATTACTTATCAGAATAGCTTAATGAACCAGTGCTTTTAGAAACTATAAATTAGATGCCAAATAACAGAAAGGTATGAAGAATATTGCTTAGACAACCAAATACATTGGAATGCAGGGTTTTAATAACCAAGTACATAAATAATGCAGGGTCACACTAAACAATAAGAAGTTCCTCCATTAAATCATGAGCATAAGCTGAGCTAATTTAAATAGAGTACAGAATAAAGATGGATGAAAAAATCTGATTACAACAGCAAAAGGAAACTGTGATTTTGTATTAGGATAGGTAATCAAAGCATAGCCTAAAATTTCTCCAAAATCGAACCCTTGTTTGATTACAAAATAGGCATTTATAGCCTTTACAAAATGGTTACACAGATCCTAAAAACGTGGATCTGGTATTTAATAAAAACAGTCCTATTTTACTTAAACAACTATGATAATAAAGTCTTCAATAACAGAAAAGAGTATTCGACTTGTCTTCATCATGCAAAAAATTCTTCATCTGCTTCCTCCAGTCTCCAGCACCTGCGATGAAGTGAGGCAGCGTGACACCTGTGTGTGACTGTTTCATTTCCCCAATACTCATGGCTGAGTTTTAGGATGTGGCATCAAGAGCGTATCCAAAAATCCTCGGATGCTTTGTTTTTGAACCGTTTTGCATGCAATTTAATGATGCAGGACACGCTGGCATATCTCCAAAACAAGTTTGAAACAGACTGTAGTGATCTCGTCCACAAAACCTAGCTACAGAGCTTTCAACAGCACGACCGTTTAAAACTTTCACGGGTTAGCTGTTGAAAGCCGTTGCTTTCAGCAGCTAACGGGCAACGAAAAAGTGGTCGGGTGCTGTTGAAAGTCGCGATATGCACAAAAATAGATTTTCGCCTTCAAAACTTATTTCTAACTGAAATCAATTGACATCTGACCTTTCACCTTGCATGTTGACCGCCACCTGAGCAAGGACTTGTAGGTCTGGATGAGACTTCTGCTTTAGTTTTCGTTTCAACCCTTTGATTCATCTTTTGAGGTGTCAAGCAAGAAACTTTAGTCTGCTGCAGTTGTTGATGAGTCTTTCCTTCTTCCTTTTCTCCTTAACGCTCTGCTTGGCCAGCCTTTCGAATGCTTCATTCGTTTGAGCAAAGTTGTCAGACAACTTTTTATATCTGTCTTTAATCACTCGCTCCAGAACTTCCTGTTGAGCAATTACCTCCTTGAGGTGTTTGATTTTCTGAGCTTTAGTTGGCCTAGGTTTCTTTGACGATTCTCCTTGCTCTGTTTTACTTAATGTATCATAATTTTGAGCGCATTCGGCAGAATGTTCAGAGCTCTTGATGGCATGGGACTGATCCTTCTGTTCAGACTCTGAATCTGAGTAGGGTAGATTTAAGATGCTTTTCCCTGTGCTCTGTTGTGTAGGGTGGGCTGAGTCCTGCTGTACAATTGGCTCTGTACTCTGCTCGAAAATTAATTTTCTTTTTGAACTGTGGGATTTTACCCCTGATATCTCATCTCCTGAAGGTGCTGGTATGGCCTTTCTTCTCCTTATGCTGCTATGAGGAGAGGCTTTCTTCTTTAACCCTGCCATCTATTCGATTGTAGTTTGATTTTGAGTCTTGAAACCTTCCCAGAATAGGAAGTGTTCCCAACTTCTCCCTTGTAGCTTTAGCTCTTGTAGAATAATGAGTTTTATCAGTCCCAGATGACAGAGATTCGAATTAATGCTTGAAGGTCGAGCTCTGATTCTATTGCAAAATTTAATCAAATTGTGGTATAGAAAGTAAGGTAGGTTGATTGGAGTTTTGCCTAAAAAATGATTCATCAATTTAAAATGATACATCATTAGCTTGTCGTATCTACCTTCAGAAGTGATATATAACTGAATACCCTTAAATAAATGTTGCCACTCTTCGTCCAGGTATGAGACCAACATTCCTTTAGCCCAGGCTTTGTGTTTGTATCCATCCTTCAGATAGAATTTGAAATCCTGCTTCTTCAGAGCTGTAGTTTTGAACCATTTTTTCCCAGTCAAAGGTAACCCTGTGGCTTCTGAAATGAACTTCTCATCTACCTTGATTTCTACAGAGCCCACCCGAGCCTTGTTACCATCGAATGACATTGCAAAAGCCTCGGCGGTGGCTTGATGACACCCATTCTGCAATCTGTTCATGAACTCCATGCAACCTGCGTTTGAAAAGCATCTTTGAACCTCAGGATGCGATTCTAGAAAAGATAAATTGCTGAGTTCTTGCTTTAACAAGAAGCCACCGCGTTTTTTCATCGTTTTACAACTCTGTCACCCGGCCACTATGGTTTTTGTAACTTGCTTGTTTGAACCCTTGTCCTATGTTGCTGAAAGCAGTCTCGGCTTCTTCTCTGTGTTGGGTGAAATGCGAACCTCGGGCATGCTCTTGGAAACAACCTGTGAAACACCACAACGAATTTACCTGATTTGATGGTGTCAGACGCTCTGAACCTTATCTGTACCTGTGTCGTTGGATGTGAACTTTCCATTTCTGGTGTAATGATAGTTACGCACCGGTTCTGAAAAGATTTCACATTTCTGTCACATCCTGTTATGCAAGCTTAAACTGCCATGATTTCTTGCTTCCACCAGCGCATGTCTCGGATCTTGTTTTGACGTGGGGGTGATCACCTCATAATTTCATGCATGCATGGATAATGAGCACGTGATTTGTTATTCACGCAGCTATGGAGTTTGGAGCACATTCCATCATCACGCTCGCTTGCCACTTTCACCAGCGCGCGAAAACCTCCGAAAACCCTGTTAGCTGCGGAAAGCGAACACTTTCCACAGCGCACCGTTTGATAGGAAGTCCATCTTAGCTGCGGAAAGAAAAACCACATATCACATCATTTGAAAAACATTTCTTAGCGTGGAATTAAATATTCTCCGTATCGTGCCACGTGTGAACTGTCTATCGGGGTTTTCGCGCCGCGTTACTTTCCCCAGCATTTTGAATTGATAAGGTACCGCCCTTAGCTGTTGAAAGCTACCGCTTTCCACAGCGCACAATGGGCACTTGAACATGATGTTAGCTATTGAAAGTAGACAGTCACTTTTTTGAAATAGAAGACTTTATGGATTGATTATTTCCTAAGACACACCAAAACCAAAATTTTTCTCAACTAAAAAAAACTCAAAAATGACTTGAAAATACTACTGAAAGCTATGATATCCACCCAAAACTCGGCCGAAAGGACGGTTTCATTTTGGAAGTTAACATTTGGCTCCAACTGGGAAGGACATCTCCCCATGAGGTGACCAAGAACCTAGCTAGACTCAGTAGCCTTATTGAAATCTGAAAAATAGTTTCTAGTTCCATTGGGCATGGAGTTATTTGAATGAAAAAGTAAAGAAAACAAAACTGAAAAGAAATATGTACAAAGGAACCTGGCTTCTCAAGAAGCATTATGAAAAATAGATCTTCAGGAAGCGCCCGTTGAAAGGGCCCCCTGAAACTGGCTCACCTGAAAGAGATTGAAGAACGAAGGTGTTGTTCTTCTACACTTCTGCTATGATAAACAGACCTGTCCAGAGAGCATCAAACTTTCCGTGCTTCCCTTTCTCCTGTCTCGTTGCGTCCCACTTTAAAACCATATCCCCTGTCTTGAAAACATTTGATTTGACCTTCTTGTCAAAATTTCGTTTGATCATTTCCTGATGCAATTGAGCCTTTTCTAAGAGCTGATCTCTATCCTGTTGCAGCTGAACCAGATCATGAATCCTCCTAGTCAGATCGTTTGGTTCCTCATCCGATTCTTGTAAAAATTTTGCAACCGG